>JAYMFT010003043.1:0-17286 GCA_038088735.1 Panulirus argus | reverse complement strand
ATATATATATATATATATATATATATATATATATATATATATATATATATATATATATATATATATATCCTTTCATTTATGGTAAGCTAACACCTTATAGCTGAGTATCTTGTGCATGATTACATCTTGAGTGATGACGTCCCAACAACCCACTGAGTATTACCATTGAACGCTGAAGTTCCGTGAATTACAGTTCGTTGTATCAACCACTGAAATCGGTCACTTTAACCTCCCCACCACTGAGTGAGATAAACCGTCTGACAGTGTTGATGTGGTGTTAGAAACTATCATTAATATATTAGTAGCAACCTTACAGCAGCAACAATCAGATATGATATATCATAGTAGAGAACGCGACTATTAAAGGGCAGTCAGACTTTACGAGCAAACTTTATGATGGGTGGCTAATTGGAAGCAACATTTATGCCACTGGGTAATGACCGCCCTCGGAACTACTTATCATTTTTACATCGATGGACAGCGAGAGGAATGGGTACCAATTGGTTCCTCTTTAGAATTAGTGAGTATTATATACTTACGGTACGTCAGTAGTCCGCCAGTTGAAAATGTTTCGGTAAGGGACTTTTTTTAACAAATTTATGGTCACGGCCAAAGTTGAGGGTTTCGAATTTTTATTTTCTGTTAGGATAATGGTCGCTGTATTTCATGCGTGGCTAGAATATGCACATGCCTGCACAGCATGAGTATTGAAGTGTGTGGCTGTATGATTCGAAATCGCTTTTCTAGATTTAAGTTCAAGCTAGTGCAAAAACGATGGAGTATTGTACTTCAAGTGAAATGCATTCCATTTATGTCTGAACTCCGGCGAAAGACCATTGCAGTCTTGAGCTGGACCGTTGTATCCGAAAAAGAAAGTTGAAGAATTTGACATTTTGTTGCGGGTTATTGCTTTACTTTCTTTTTTTTTTTCATTTCATTGCCGTTCTAACACATGTTGAATGTGTCAGCATTCTGTACCTTATCCTCTATATCAGGTCAAATTTAGAGACTTGTACCAGCCATCTCCTCATAAAGAGTGCCACCGCCTCTCTGATAAAACTTTCTACAAATCTGAACACTACAAAGCCAGATATATATATATATAAAACAGCAGCAAAGTCTTTCATAGACTGGCTGAAGTAGGTCCGTCACCTGTGGCCCCGTTGACAAACATCTTCGTGCACTTGTCGCGTACTGTAGCTCATGGTAATCCAGAGTGACGAGAACAAGAAACCACGGAGGCTCTCGTAAACATTATGGTTCAGTCAAGTATAACTGAAGGACGGGACGTTGCCAGGGAGGATATGTTGTTGTTTTTTTTATCTCCAACTAGACAGTTCAGTGAACATATAAACGTTTCGATATTCTATACCGAATTTGAAATATATATTTAACTGTACTTTGTTTTCATTCAAAATGACTGCCAACTGGGAAACAAACGCCCCTGGTACCAAACGAAGGTTCGTCCTGTTGCTACGTAATGAGATGGCTCAGGGGATATCAATTACAGAACGTATTGCAATTTGCTCATTACAGGCACACAACTGATTGAATTATACTACATTGGAAGTTTTCAAATGTTCATTTGTAAGATAATTTAATTCTCTTTTTGGCAGTATGCATTACAGATGCAGTTATGTAAAATTACAGTAGGCATTCTGCAATTGAACAGTATTTAAAATATATATTGTATTCTGGTTACTGGAAGTGATCCCAGATACTGTACTGTATTGTGACTGAATTGAAGTTGGAGAATATTCCTTATGTGATGACCTGGAGGTTGGGGCAACACAGGGTTGGTAGGTTTCTGGAAGCCGTTGGGACATAGTATGTGGGTGGTGCTGGTGATGACGAAAGGGCCAGAAATGGGAAATAAGAGGAAAAAAGTAGAGTCTTAGGCTTATCTGGGACGCTCCTTGTAACTGTAGTGTATATTTTACTTTGCTTTTGTACTTTGTTGTGTTTTAATTATCAGAAATGTTGCAAGGGTGAAAGAATACGGTGTGCGTATTACGGACTTTTTGAGTGTGGTGTATGGAGGGTCTCGTTACTTCCTTGTATCACTGCAAGATGTCCTCACTTTCACCGTTATTTAGTTTCGTTTCGGTAGGTGCAGGATGGGGTGGGGGTTAGTCAGGCCCCAGTGCTTTACATGGAAAACAATGTTCAAGATCACTCCTGAAGAAAGCAGAAACTATGACTCGGAACAGTGAAAGATCCATCCTTCACCAACCACAGACTCAGTCCAACTATCTCCGACAACTTCCTCTCGATGGCAATTGACTTGTCGGAATTTCACACAGCAGACCAGGAAACCAAGAACACATCCCCGGGAGAATGTGAAGTAGATAAGAGGTAAAACAGCACGCTACCTCCAAAAGGACCTCAGTGCCCTCTGAATATCTGCAAAGCTATGCTAAGCACAGGACACTTTCCCCAAAGGATTAAAGAGGCCAGAGTAATAATGATACCGAAACCAGGAACAGATACAAAGACCTACTGCCTCATATTCCTCCTACAAGTCCCTGGGAAACATTTCTAAGAATTATGAACCTAAGATTAAGAGGTCACCCTGAAAACAACAACCTCTTTAATCCAAATCAATACGCCTTCCGGAGGGGCAAAAACACCACCTCAGCAATCGCGATTGTTTTAGAAGGATTCTGCATCTCCAGAGGGAAGGGGGTAGATTGTGCAGTTATTCGAAGAGACATAAGCAAAGCCTTTGACAAAGTCTGGACAAATGGGCTACAATATAAATTACTACAACTAGGAATACCAGAGATCATATAAAGACTACTGTGTAACTTTCATGACCAACGCACCGCAGATATCAGCATTAACTCTGCAACGTAATCCATATTCCCTCTATTAAACGGGATCCCCCAGGGCAGCGTCCTATCACCAACACTATTCTCGAATTACGCAGCTCACATTCTTCACCAGTTGGTGCCCCGAGCATGGACTTCTGTGCCGATGACGCCACTCTGATGCTAGTCTCGAGCATCTCACTCCCAGGACATACTCGTTTTATACAGTCAGACAACCAGACAAAACAGATTTGAAAAGGACTGGAAGATTAAAAACAAACATAAACAAGTTTACTATAGCGGCGCTAGGAAGAATAAAACCCAACGACGTAATCAAAGGAAGTTACTTGATAGCGCACAAGAAGATTTGCAGATTCCTGGGTCACACGCTAACATCAAGGGCTTTGGTGACAGATAATGTCATGAAAAGAAAAGTGATCCTGACCGATCTGTACAGAGGCTGACACCTTCCAGAAAACCAAAGATTACACCTAATGAATGCCATGTCCATCGATGTGCATGGTGAACAGTGTTTAGCTTGGTTTAGCGAATCTCTTAAAAAAAGAAAAAGATAGAACACCAATACTCGTACATACACACGCCCAGTCTGCCGGCAGTACATAATTAAGGCACCAAAAAGACGCCTCAAGATAATCCCCCACAGTCATAAAATACTTACACTATACCCCTGTACACACTTCAGTCATCTCTTCCATTTCAGACTATCCCTTCCCCTGTCCCATACCTTCTTCCTTTCCTCCAACCACAGTATTAAAAAAGAAAAGGTGCTGTTGGCATTTCTTCATATTGTATTTTGATGATACTGAATTTTTGCTGTTACTCTATTTTACTGTGTTTGTCGGGCTAAGGAGATCTCTGTGGTACTTGATAAGTGCATATTTTATTATTATTATTATTATTATTATTATTATAGCTCTTGATTTTTATTTTTGTCTTCTGTATTGTTGCTGCTCCTTTGTATGCAGTGAATATAGTTTTGGATTTTTCATGATCATTTCCCTTGAAAGCCGCGAATGACGTTTTCTGTAATTGTTGCATCATCCCGTGAAAGTCAGGTGATGAATGTTTCTGTGTTTATAGATTTTGTCTTCTTCCAGATGCCGAGGGCTGTCACTTAGCCTTTTGTTTTATTCGATCTTTTATGAAAAAATATCTTAATCTAACGTAGATATTTCAGTCAAGAATTAGTATTCGTTCTCCTCAACGCAGACGAAAATGCAAGATACAGAATGAAATGTAGTTGAAAATAGTGATATATGGATGTCCCATCTCACTCACGATTGGAATCGTACAAAGTATGGATGTGATAGTCTAACCCTCGACCTGACCCTTAAGGGTCACGTCAAGGGAAGGCCATTACACCAAGGGTCGAGAAGTCGTGCTGAAGGATCGTACCGTCGTCCTTAAGGAGTGAGCATGGCGATGTGGTTTAACGGAAGTTTGAAAAATGGCAAGGCGAACTCCTGCGCTGCCGCTCTCCGGACGTGCATATACATCATATAAATATATATATATATATATATATATATATGTGTGTGTGTGTGTGTGTGTGTGTGTAATTCATGAAAGTTTGTATCTTATTGTGTTCAGACCACTGTTTTTGTAATCTTGCACTGAGAAGTTCATTAGATTCAGTTTTCTTTAAAGCGCAGCTACGCAGTATCCTAGTCTGCACAGGGGGTCTTATACAAAAACGCAATGTGCCAAAGGTGATCATGCGACCTTTCACTCAATAAATATCTTGAATCTTTATCTATGCTGAAACAATATCTGCAGCACAGGGGTCATCTGACTCCTGTGGGCAATACAAGCTGTGTTATGCGACCTAATTTCCTCACCCACTATATGAGAGAGTCAAGAGCTTCAGTTCCTGGGTTTAATGACATTCATAACTTTGATTACGTTGCTAAGGATATCCTGTGATTCTTCATTAGTGTGTCTGGAAGCCAGTGATTACCAACGAGTTTCGCAATGTCGCCACTTATTATGCGAACCCTTGTATGTTTCCTGGTCATTACGGTCACCCAATCACTGCGTCTGTACGTACATAAACCGCCCCAGTGTATTGCTACACTTTCTTAGGAAATTGCCTGTGATTTTACGTATGTCTTCATCCGTAGATCCTGTTGGCAGAATTTTACAGAATAGTTTGTTTGTCTGTATTTCCTCCTTCGCCTAGAAACCAAACTGAGCAAGCAGGTTTCCTGCAATGATGAACAAGTGATGGGGATTCTATAAGTATGAAGTATAGCGTATTGTAAGACTTAAGGAAAAATGAGTCCAGTGGTAGGCTTTTTCATGGAGTGTGGCGGGAGTGAGGTTTTGAGGTGGTTGTGGTCGCTGCGGGATCGGTCACGCATTAGCTCGGTGTCGTCGTTAGTAATCCATACTGATTTGGAGCCTGGAATTAGACGTTGTGATTGAGAGGAACTTTTTATATTACTTCGCCTTGGAGATGAATTTGAAATAACTTTTCGAATATACATAACGCCATCACACTCAACCGACTAACAATTATGAGTAGTAAATGGGAAAATGACACAATATCCATTATCTGGCCGGCCGACATTTTGTCATCCATACCATTTTACCAGTTTATCGAATATGCCTGACGCGATTCTAATATATAATCTCTCACTAAACTCCGCATATCATTACAATCATCAGATGAGTTTGTGCAAATCACGTTTCTTAACACAGCGGCAAGCATTTTCATGCTTTAGGACAGCCGAAAGACAACATGGACCACATGTTGTATATCTAGATGAAACAGACAGGATGCTGTAACTTGTTATTACTTTATGCAGACCAAACCACCATCACAGTAATATTGCTTACTGACCACAACATATGGGTGCACCTGTGTGGTGCTGACCCAACATCATCTCCTGACATCACAACAGCTCACAATGCACACCGCCACCTTATAGTAAACACCGTACTGTTATTGCAGGCTGTAAACTGTGACACTTTACGTGGAACAGCTGATAAACTGTTAAATGGTATTCTTTTTCCATATCCATTATACTTGAAAAGTTTTGACAGCTTCCTGGGTGATTATATTGCGAACAAATCGGTTCAGTAAGTCCTCAGATGCAGCCTTTGCCTACAACATAAGTCGTTCGAGCTACCCCTATAAGCATACAACTCTGTCATCCCATTCCACTGCTTACCTTGTTACAGTGTCACCACCTCACAATCCCGCTCCCCAACCCCAGGTCACTAATGAAAGCTTCGAAGCAGCGTGTCGATACTGCCTGGGTTCGCACACCACGGAAAGAGAGGACTGACACCGCTGACTGGCCCGGTTGGAAGTGGAGGTGGGTGTACCTCATGTGTCTCACATCCCTTAGATGTGGCACCAGACGTTGCACGTGTGGCCTAAATCTCTCAGATATTGTCCAGGATCCTCACAAATGGTCTGAACCCCTAAGACGTAGCCCAAGCACCACACATCGAATCCGGATCTCAGATGTGGTCCGGCTGTATCACATGTGACTCACATCTCTCATATGTGACCCGGGTACCTTACATGTGAATCGGATCCCTCAGACGTTACCTGGACACTATAGGTAGGAGGACCTGCTTACTCGTCAGCTCGGTACTTTTGGTTTGGTTAATGTATTTCAAGTGTGGTCACTATACCTAAGGTATCATCCAGGTACCTCAGGTGTGGTCAGAATACATAAAGTTTCATCCAGGTACCTCGGGTCAGGTCAGGACACCAGAGGTGTCGTCCAGTTACTTCAGGTACAGTCCAGTTACCAGACACATGTTCCGAGGGGTTCGTCTGTAAGCTGACTACCTCCCGTATGGCCAAATAACCTCAAGTGTCACCTCTGTACCTACCCTCTCATCCGTACACCTCAGATGTAGTCCTTAGCCTCATGGATGAGTCTGTGTTCCCAGGTGTTGGCAGCTCCTACTGTTAACGGGAGCACAATCCTGAGGTGTTGAGACACACTGGCTGCACAGCTCAGCCCCAGTGTGCTGGACACCACTACACAAGGAACCATTACGCTTACACCTGTACACAGGGCCATTGCCCTGATGGCAGGCGTGAACACCACTACACAGGAGGCCACAATACCACAGCCATGAATGGGGTCGTCGCCAGATTAACAACGCTAAATTGATGTCAGGCGTAACTCAGAGTGTCCGGGACATGGGATAACATGCTGACGTGGAGGATATGGACACAAGGTGATATACACAGAGGTTAAGAGGCTCACAAAGGGACGCTGGTGTTTAGACAGTGTATGTAGCAGGCCCTAAGACTCGTCACCCGTGCTTGTGACCAGATAATCATCATTTAAGTCATCTGATGTGACTGCAAAAATGAAAACCATTTTATCTTCTTTTTTCGTATATTGGCCGACATGGCATACATAACATACCCCAATGAAAGGCTGACTCAGAAGAAAGAGATAAAACGAGGGAAAAAGAAAGATGAATCAGTTTTCCGTTGTAGAAAGACCACAGGAAGATGGAAAGATGAAAGGCGAAAGAGAACTCCAGCGGCTTAGCTGTACCAGGTAAGAAGTAAGTATTATAACGGTCAGTCATCGAGTGGCCGGTCTACACAGAAACTGTGGGAAGCAGCAGCCGAACGTGTGCTTCAGGTCCAAGCCTTGGGGACGAGGACATATGCAGACAGCTTACGAGAACTGTGGCAAAAATAATACCTATAGAAAAGAGAGATCGGCCACTTCGCGGCGTACGGAAAGGGATGGTTAGAGAGAGATGATGCCAGGAGAATTACTGAGGTGGAAGACTGTAGAACACACCGGGCTTTTGGGATGCAGACATTGTTATGTTGACTGTGTGGGGTTTCCAGGATGGAGAGGAGGTTATGATTATGCTTAACATCTTTATGTTATTACAGGGTTGAATTCTAGTGTTTTGAAATTGGCCAAAGAGGAACGAACGACTCTCAGGAAGGGATATAGGTAGGAAGTACGTTTTAGCACCATTAGATTGATTCAGGTTACTGCTTTTGAACAAGCCCGAACTGAAAGAGGAAATATGTTCAGCACGAGAAAGAGTTCAAATGTTAGAAGAAAGAGGAGAGAGAAAGTGAGCTGAAGTATGATAAGTGGAATGGAATTGTCATCATAAGAGTTTAGAGGGTTACGAGTAGAAGAGCTATCATCTATTGACAGAAGAAAAGTATTACACAGAATTTATTATATTAGTTTGATTTAATGCAACTTTTTCTTTGCCGAACAATGTATGTAGACTGGTTTGTACATTGAATCTTTATTTGTCATAATTATGATCAACCTTGTGTGTTATTCGTTTGTCTTTATCTGCCTTATTTTTAAGTACATGTCATGTGTTATGTACTGTAGGAGGGTATTTGATATATTTATGTTCGCTACATTTCCTACACCACCACTATCACCACAATAAAATAACTTCCATTGCAACATTTGGGGTGACACCACAATAAAACAACCTCCACTGCAATCTCTTGGACGAATCCCATTATAAAGCAACCTCTGCCACCACATCTTTGCCCTACCACCGCCACCACCATAACCACCACCACTACAGCCACCAATGTCTTTCCCTCACCGCCTCCACCTGTGTGTGTGACCGTCCTTGTTGTGTCTCCAGTGTCAAAAGTGAACCTGTCGGTGCACGAGGACAAGAACCGGGTGCCATCAGTGAAGGGCGCCACCGAGAGGTTCGTCTCGTCTCCAGAGGAAGTCTTCGAGGTGATCGAGCTGGGCAAGTCCAACAGGCACGTCGCCGTCACTAGTAAGTCTTCTTTTTTTCAGTGTACCTCTCTCCTTAAAAGTCCCATGAAAACGTAAATTGCCTTTAAAGCACGTAGGTTAGGTTACTTCAGGCTAGACTGTGTAGCTTCCTCTTTTGACATCTACTATAGCTTTAACAGAGGACGCTAAGTGAAAAGTTTTGGAGTGGAAAAGAATTTATGAAGGTTGTGTAACGGAAGGAATATATGACGTATGATACTCGGAAAGTTTTGATGCTAGAGAAATTGATGTGACCACGAAGCAAGAAAAGGTAAGCAGAAAATAAGATGTAAGTACAATCAAGAAATAATATATTGTGCTTGTGCGTGTAGTATATACGATTGTGTGTGTGTGTGTGTGTGTGTGTGTGTGTGTGTGTGTGTGTGTGTGCGTGTGTGTGTTATAAAACTAGTTGTTAGAAAACGATAAGAAGTGGGAGGTCCGGGTCAAGCTGCCTCTGCACGCAGTAAAAAAGGTGATAATCGCTGGTAAAGATGATATCAGTGGAAGAGACGCCTAGCCCGCCCTCTGGCTCCGCCACCAACCTAGGGTTCGGGTGATGCCGGGCGGGGAAGCTGGTAATAACAGCAATAAATATCTTGAGACAGATGAGGTGGAGTGGTAACTGTGATAAAGATTCTTTTATTCTTTCCATATAAAGTGCTGAAGCACTGATATATACTGGATGAGAGAGCCGGGCTCTGGGGAGGCGGCGTTGCTGGAGGAAACGAGAGAAAAATACTTTGCATTTTTTGGAAAGTGTCTTGAGTGATTGGCTTCCGTGCAGCTGGCAGCAGAGAATATTGTCCAGTACTTGCTGTGTTGACGGCAAGTGTTAGATTAGCTACAGAGAGAAAGAAAAAAAAATAGAGAGGTTATGAATATTGTTGTGAAGACCAGCGACACAAACGACCACATACTTTCAAACATATCAGGGTCGGTTGGGCGCGTGTTCAGTTCGTTTAACCTTTCCGCGCACCGCTCACTCCAGAGGTAGAAGATAGAGGAAGGTCTCTGTCTAAGAATAGGATGCAGATCTGAAATTGTTTGTATCAGTGTAAACTGTGATTTCTTTCCTCTGTTATCAGTTTCAGGGAGCCAAACCATTCATTATCCTCAGCGAAGACCGCATTTCGTCCTTAGCAAATCCCATTCTGACCTCTATGAGATTTGTTAAACCAGTGATGTGCTTCGCCTCATCCAAAATTCGGTTTAAATGCACACATATTAGAAATTAAGATTTCCTTTCAGTCCAGTTGTATATCGTGGACTAAATTGCATCAAAAATAAAGTAAGACTTCGCTGAGGCTGGCGTTACCCCTACCATCAAAGCAACTTTATTGTAGGAGTTAAATGCCATCATGCTGGTTGCTGAAAGTGTGACTTCTCTCAACAGATATGAATGAACATAGTTCCCGTTCGCACAGTGTGTTCCTGATCCAAGTCAAACAGGAGAATATTGAAAACCAAAAGAAGCTCTTGGGAAAACTGTACCTTGTGGATCTGGCAGGTTCGGAGAAGGTAAGCCAAAATATAATTACGTATTTTAACCTTTATACACGCACACACACACACACACGCAAATATATATGTATATATATATATATATATATATATAGATAGATAGATAGATAGATAGATAGATAGATAGACAGACAGAGAGATAGATAAGTGTATGTATTTAATTGCCTGAAAGACATTACCGATTTGTACATTACCGAGAAGGACTCGTACACTTGTAAAGCCCCAGATCTTGAAATTTCTCTATCACACAACTCTTCTGACTTTTCTCTGCTATCAGCATTTACAGTTTCCTCTCAGGTAATGCCATTCATCCCCTACTCTGATACTGCAGAAGTAATGTTTACATCTTCTTTTTAGCAAGTTTCCTGCTAAGTTTCTTGGTATTGTCTCTGGCTACTCTCTTTGCATCTTTCGAACCACAGTTCTCTGTTGACATCTACAGACTGGTGTAGAAACTTGAAGGTTGTGATCAAGGCAACCCTCACTCCTCGTTTCCATGGTGGGGAAACTCATGTCCTCTAAGCTCTCACTGTGAGCCAGCTTTCTTAGCTCTGGTGCCATCTTTGTGACCTTTCCCAGAACCTTTGTTATTTACCTGCGCTTCTTTTAGTGGGGTGACAAAAATGAGAAGCAAGTTCACGGTTTTGCTCAACATATGCTGTGGTTAGTTTCATGAACATTTCCATAACACATCCATAAATATAACTCCAGTACATTCCAGCAGACGATTTGTTTCATTTACAGTTTTCCTGAGAGAGAGTTCTCGTAGCAGGATAGGCACATTGTCTGTCCCCAAGTAACTCTCACAAAGATCCCGGTAGCATATATCCCGCTGGATGATATTCGTATTGAGGCCTTCTTTTCCTGCGTCCCATCCTCATTGATTTGCATTTACTCTGGCTGAATTTCATCAAGATTATACCAAATCACCTTTGAAGTTTGACTAGGTCCCTTTGTAAGTTGATGCAATCCTCGCAATTCTTTGTTTTCCCCATGACCTTTTGGCATCATCAGAAAACATATTCATATACATAGATCAAGAGCGATGGCCCCAGGACCGAGCCCTATGGCGAGCAGCTAATGGTCCAAAGCCATTAGTCACGTCCTCATATGTTTTCCTGCTCTGAGGTAATTTTCTAAACACTGAAATAGTCTCCTCCTTATTCCCGCCTTTTATATAGCATAGTGTCACATGCTTTTAGCAGTCCAGGAACACAAAATTCATCTATCCTCTTCCTTTTCTTTTTCTTTTTCTTACGTTCACTCTCATGGAAGTCTGAGAGATTTTTATCAATTCCTCTAAATCAGTGGTGCCTCTCACTGTGCAGTTTTTCCTTTACGATTAATCCTCACTTTTCTTTATGGTTACGTTTTCCAATGCTTCACGCAACACACGTCAGAGAGACCGCTCTGCAGCTCAGGAAAATTTTTTGATCACCTTTCTTAAAGGCAGGCACGAAATTTGTCCTTCACCGACATTCATAAGCCTTTGCTAATCCCGCTGGTAGCGTCAGGAACAGATAACTGAGCCTTACAGAGGAAAATGACCGTCGCTTGGTTTTTTCATCTGTTCCTTTTCTTTGAAAGTAATATAGGATTTTCAACCTCTCTCTCTCTTTCTCTCTCTCTCTCTCTCTCTCTCCTGCGTCACGCAGGAAATACGTGGGCGATTCTCTTTTTCCTTCATCCCCTGCGATATATTATCTCAAGTGGCCTGATAAGCGTATCTATAAACTTTTTCAGCACCCATGGAGGAGCTTCTTCAGGACCACAAGCTTTACGTTGATTAAGGCCCTTTGGTAATCTGCTTAGGTTTTCCTTGATATTTCTTTGATTTTCAAGACCTCTTCGCTATTGCATCTCATTGATGTTGGGGCTTTAATCCTCCACTGGGAAAACACGTTTGAATTCGTCCTTTACTTCCTCGCATAATTTCACATCGTTCTCTACAAGTCTTCCCTATGATTCCTTTAGCATCGGCTCTTTGCCCATGATTTCCTGCTACTAGATCAATGGATTGCTTTTAGATTATCTCCTGTCTTATTCACAATGTTCTTTTCAGAGTCTGTCTGCTCCTCTTCCCTCATCGTTCCCTGCTATCTCATACCGATCAGATTCTTGCTGATTGTTCTGTCTCCCATATCTCCTCCACAGTACATCCCTAATCTCTTTTGCTTTATTACACATCTAAAATAAAGTTCCTTCACTCTTTTCTAGCCTTCTCTTCTGTTTACAGCTAAAGGCGCCCAGCTTTTAAGTCCGTCGTTTTAGATATCACCAAATCTTTCATGACAGTGATTTATATGATGACAATGGAATCCCATTTGCTAATTCATGCTCTCGGAAAATTGTTAAGTTATGTGTAGATTCCACGATTATAACTCCTGTTTAAGCCTAGTTTGCCCTCTGATTTTTGTTTATGTCCTCTTTAACTGCCTAGTCAAACTCAGTCAATACTTGATCAAATTTTCCTGTTGGTGTATTGGTGTATCATTGTGTGTGTGTGTGTGTGTGTGTGTGTGTGTGTGAGTTTTGTGCTTATCTAGGCCAACGTAATGGTTCTCTGTGCGATTTGTTTTTCAGCCACATGTATCACATAACAAAACATACAACATACTGAGATCTTTTGGGTAATGTCTGTACCTTGAGAACATACATGGCTCTATGATCGGCACTTTCTTTTCCACAGGTCAGCAAGACAGGTGCAGAAGGTGCAGTTCTTGATGAAGCCAAAAATATCAACAAATCCCTCTCAGCACTTGGTAACGTCATCGCTGCTTTAGCTGATGGAAAGGTTGGTGTTTCACAGTTATTTCCTTTCTGTGTTGAATTATGACTACCAAGGTCTCCAGCTTTCTCGTTATGGAAAGCCCTGTGTCTTCCAGCCGTCGTTGATGGAAGGTAGAGCAGGGAACTACTTACAGTTCACAACTGATTGCTGATAATAGTAAAGGAAACTTAAAATTTTTCATAAGTGTGTTAGAAGCAAGATTCATAACCCAGTCAATTGGTCTATTGATTATGGAAAGCGTTGACCTGGATCAGGACAATGGAGCCATTGCAAAGGTCTTAACCATTTCTCTTTTATACGAATTCATTGGTGAAGACTTAGGTCACATCATAAACCAAGTCCCATTGCAGAATGACGGTATTCGCGTTCAACATATGTTCTGAGCATTAAATGGAATGAAAAAAATATAACGGCCGGCCCGGCTTACTCATGTCTTAGAACAATGAAAGAAGCTGAGAATGAGTTAGTTATGCCCTTGACTGGTCTTTTCGGTAAGTCACTTACTGCAGGGAAAGTTCTACAGGACTGGATGTTAGCCAGTGTAACACCTGCATTCAAAACATGTAATAAGTCCGTGTCCGAAAATTACCACCCAATAACTATTGACGTTCATCGTTGGTAAACTTCTGGAAGCCATCATTCAAGACAAAATCTTAAATCATGTCGAGGACTTTCATTTTCGTAACGATCCCTAACAAGGTTTCAATGAAATCCTTCAGGTCTGACAAATCGGCTTGATTTCTTGTATGATATAATGCCCATGTATAATGAAATGAAAGCAACTCGTCTCAGAATGGTTAGATGTAACAAGTGGTGTGCCGCAGGGATCAGTCTTGGGACCGGTTCTCATTTTCATATATTGGTGATATCGATAATGGGCTGTTTTGTAAGATATCAAAATTCGCAGACAATCATTAACTGGGAAATAAAGGTACAACAGAAATGTAAGGTTTACAACTGTAAGCTGACATAGAAAAACTCATGTATTGCACTTACAGGTGGCAAATGAATTTTTAATACCGATAAGAGCAAAGTTTCCATATCCATGACAATATGAGAAGCCAGGTTGCAGTGTGAAAAAACAGGTAAACACTGCACAGAAGTTAAAAAAGGCGAGAGAAAAAAAATCTAAGTTTAATTAATAGGGCATTTGGTTTCATGTCTGAGAAAAAAATATTCACTTTGCAATCCACCGGTGCGTCTCCGCCTTGAGTTATTGTTTTCGGATTTGAGAAAAGACATTAACAGAATCAAGAGAGGACAGAGGTGAGCTATGAAGATAATCCCCGGACCGAAAAACAAATCCCTCGAGAGCCAGCTGCACGATATAAACTTGTTTACCTTCGAGGAGAGAAAATTGAGAGGTATCTTGATAAAGGTATTGAGATGTATCAAAGGCTTTGATAATCTCGATCTCAGCCGCTAATTAAGGTTTGGCGAAAATCTGACTTCTGACAGCAAGAAGTACTTTTTATTCAACAGGATTATTGACAGATAAAATGACATCAATTAAGAGTAGTTGAAAGCACCAACCATAGATATGTTTGACAAAAGACTTAATGAATACTTTTCTTCAAGCCCACGATCGACATTACTTGCGCCTCCTTAAATATATACAGTTTACACGAATTTCTAAGTGATATTTTTGTTTTCAGCTCTTACCTCACCAGTCTCTACGTTTTCGATCTCTACCACTATCACAAACAGCCTCGAAAGGACCCAGTAGCTGGTCGTTCTTTGAATTTCTTTGTAACTCTGTACCCTTTGACATTACAGGAATATAACACTTGTTTGTATATTTACTAATAATTGTTTGACAGAAGGAGGGCTTATAATACTGTGAGTGGCACCTCTGCTTTCATGGAAACTTCCATGAAAAAAGATATTAATGACAGCAGTATGATAGGTTCTGCTGATCTAGGGAATGATAATTTCTTGTATCCAAACACATTTGGTGCATATCAAGAAGTTTTTCTGATCATAGGTTTTGAGATGTAGTGGTATGTCTGGGAGCGCAACACAGTTGCCTATATTTTTTGTTTTATCGATTATGCTTGTACACATAACTAGATGCATACACTCCCTTCATAAAATGTGGTGTGAATTACGTCCACCATAAAGATCCCTTCAAGTACAAGCATCCGCTCTGTATCCTGCAGACTCATGTGCCTTACCGTGACTCCAAGCTGACGCGTATCCTGCAAGAGAGTTTGGGAGGCAATGCTCGCACTACCATTGTCATCTGCGCATCTCCAGCTTCCTTCAATGAGGCTGAAACCAGATCTACTTTAGATTTCGGCAAGAGGTGAGACCGATTGATCTTTAAGTACAGTTGGTGTATAAGTGTACACATTTCCTTAAGGAAACTGACATTATATAGTCCTCGAAAGTAATCAGAAGACAGCCGTGTTTCGTCATGATTATACAAAGGAATTAGACATTTCTAAGGATGAAAAGATTAAGCTACAAGGTACTCTACCTAGACTGATGTAAGAATGGTCATGAACCGTAAGCCAGGTTAGTAAGTACTAGTGTGAAGGCACGCCGTTAAGTTCAGCCATATTTAAACATTGTGAAACTTACCATCCCTTGCATACCACGGATGAAGTATTTATAGTTAGGAGGTTTCCTTCATCGCTGTCCACCTGCTATCTGTATACGTAGCACTTCTTCATTACTGCAGTAACCATTAAGTTTTGTCTTCGTTGTGTCTAGTTGGTACACAAGTCTTAATCCGCACTGATTGAATCAAGAGCAGCCATGTCTGTCTGTAGATGATATTTTCTTCATTTTTTGTCCTACCAGTTAGGGCTGTTTTTCGGCTTTCTTTTAACCATTAGAATTAGAAGAAATATGTTAAAGATTATTGGTCCTGAAGGATTAAGATTATTCAGTTTAAGGGAGGTGCCATATTTTTCGGTAGAGGTAAGTCATTTTCAGTCTTACTATGCTTTTTCCTTGCCTTCAAGTTCCTTTTCCTTCTCGTTTACCTTCTTCCATCTTTACCATCCACATCCGTTGGGCTGGACCGTAGGTCATAAAGTGTACTGATGTTGTATGTGTGTGTCTATGTAGGGAGAGTGCGAGGCAGTTCAGCAGTGTTCAGTGTCTTCATTGTGATAGATACGCTGAACACATGTTTGCAGTGTAATAGGGATGGGTGGTGTCCAGAGCGTAAACGAAAAAGTGTAACTCGTATATGTCTGGGGAGTGTGGTTTTAGAGGGTTGTATGTCTGCTGGGGTGGGGCTTTGGCCAGATGGGTGAGCGGTTGTTTTGTATTTGTTGGACAACATCCATGGGTGAATGTTTTGTCAGTTTAACGTTTGCTGGGGTGGGGGCTCTGTGAACATATGTTGCTGAACTGTGAAACAGGGTTAAGCTTCTTATCTCTGCTTTGGAGCTGTTTATTATTTATAGAGAGGTATGGATGGGAAGGGTTTATTGTTAAAAAAAAAAATGAGTGCCGAACACAATGAGGTGGGAGGATCTTTGTTTCATTGCGTAGGTGTTGAGTATTTGTGGTTGCTTGGTTGCCAGTGATTGTTCTGAGAGCTCTGTTATGTGTGGTTTGCAGCTTCGTTGTAACTTCTTTTGACAGAGTATATGACCAGGCAGGTGACGCGTAATTTAGAGTGGAGTAGATAAATTTTTCGAAGAGGATACTAAGGGATTCTATTTTGTTGGTCATTTAGTGTTCTGAGATAATTTAATTTGTTTGTTTCTTCTGTGATGATTTTTTATGATGAAAATGAATGTCCTGTGTGTGCTGCATTTGATACCCAAAATAGTTGGTGTTTTGTTGGGTGGCAGCGATTGGCCAGTCAAGGTGGCGGGAGGATACAGATTGGACCTTTGTCTGTTTGGGGTTAAAAGGGTGACTAGACTTTTGTAGAGATGCAGACACTATGTTCCGGGTGAACCGTTGTTCCTGTTGTGTACTGTGGGGTTTTATGCTTGTTGTTGCATTTGTGGTGTCAGTGTTGTGATGCGACTGTAAGTTCGTGTGCATTTGAAACGACTTTCACATTGTGGTCTGCAGGAGGGCATGTAGGAAGTTCTTGAAGAGGGTTGGAGATAGAACTGCTCCTTGGGGTACTCCCTTGTCGAGCTTAACAGTTTTATAGGTTAAGCTTTTGTGAATGACTCTGGCCAACCACTCTTTGTCATTGATGTGGAGGATGGTGTCAAGTTTCTTTTTTGTGCTGTTGTGTCAAGAAATGTGCTAAATGCTTTGTTGATGTAAGTTTATTGGCTCTAATACTCTGCAGGAGGGGGGCTGTGGTTGGTTGAAGCCCTTTAGGAAACCCCACATTATGGGAATAGCTAAGGCTGCCTCTAAGAAGCTGGGTGTACTGTTTAGATGTCGTAACTTTTTC
>JAYMFT010003032.1:0-17286 GCA_038088735.1 Panulirus argus | reverse complement strand
GAGAGAGACAGACAGACAGAGAGAGAGAGAGAGAGAGAGAGAGAGAGAGAGAGAGAGAGAGGTGGAGGAAGAAATATGCGTTTCTTCAACTCCTTTCGGAACTCTATGAAGGTTTTAAATATCATTTGGAAAGAAAAGAATCCATGGCTACAATATTATAAACGTCGTTGGTATGATAATGTGACCGTGAAGGAAGCCATCCATCTCAGTTTGTCCAGTGTTATGGTCAATCATGATGTGTGTGTATGTCTGTGTGTCTGTAGTTGAGTCAGTCAAGTTTTCCATTCTCCTTGGTTACCCTAGTGTCTGCAGGATATAAACATCTTTTCATGACATCTCCATCATGCCGAGGAGACGGAAGGATGTGGAACTCTATGGCCAAGAAGCGTTGGGTCTATGACGGGAGCTGGTTAGAGACCAGTTAGTCATTTTGCCAGGCCACAATGGGGAGGTCAATGGGGTGTGCAGTTCCATGAATCACGGCCCAACTAATGCCGCGTCGCCTTTCACCCTCCTCCACAACAGAGAGGCCTTGAGAGCCTGCCAGAGACGGGAGCAAGATCGCTTATTATTTTCTGGATCACAGCTCGGGTGAAAAGCCTTTGCTGCCTACGCAAGATACTACATTATTTCATTACTATAAACAATAAACATAGTTAATGGTTCAGGTCATTCAGTAAGTTATATCCCCATTTGTAGGCTTCGTTCTCTCGGCAATTTGCGGCGATCAGTGGGAGATATTCCGAATAATCATCTTAACTCTTCAGGTAACAATGGTTCCGGAGTCAGATATACAATAATGCCTAACTATATTCATAACTAACGGAAAATGTACCTGATGATCAAAATTCTTGCCGGGAAACGGATGTTCAATTAGAAAATCACAACCCACGCTGCAGTCTTGACCATATTCTTTCTTCACATTGACGTCAGGCGTCGCTGAGAAGAATCCGGGACGTCTGACGTCAGGAAGAATAAATACGATTAACATTATTGTGTGGGTTTGACTGTTTTCGCACCTATATGCAAATAGCCTCAAAGCTCTGACTGTATATAGACATTCCCTTCAGTGGTTGATGGTTTGGCACTAGTAAGTACAGACTGCCTAGGTAAGAAAGAAAAAAACAACAAACTAAAAACGAATAGTAAGTTTTAATTAATAAAGAAACACGAGAAAATATTCGCAGAACACTAATTAACATATAACAAGAAAAATACTGTTGGATCTAAAATTGTTTTTTTTACTACATGGCGTCGAAGAAATGTCACTGAAACAAGGACAGCAAGGTTGCTAATTTGGTTAATTAAGACTTGCAGAATACGGTACGATGCATTCGCTTTAGAGGGATTTCACTGCTATACTTTATTTCATTGAAATAAAGTATTGCATTTAAAAAAAGCGGCAATTAATGCTCCTGATAGAACATGCGATAATTTTGCAATAATTCGTAAAAAAATGTGTACTAAAATTTTGGAACCGGAGTTAGTTATTATCAACAGGGTCATTACCGGTAATAAACTCTAGCACTTCGCATGGTTAACCCACCTAATGATACTTTATTACATAACTTATTATAAATTACGCAACACGAAACGGAACACAGAAAATCATACAATGTCTGAATCATTGTTCATGTGTGTGTGTATGTGTGTATGTATCGCTTTATTGGTTCTTTAGGAATATAGCAGATAATCGTTGCTTTTCTGGTGAGCCTTTGATAGTGAGTAATGCTTCTTTACACATCTTTTGCTGTGTACGTTGCGATCAAAGAAAAATAACTAAGAAAAGAATTAGAGAAAGACTTTTTACAAGGATGACACTGTCCCAAAAACGATGAATTATAAAGTAAAAGACAAGGAACATCATAACTATACATCGAGAGACAGCGGGTCTCATCAGGCTCTGCCAACCAGATTCCACTCGCAAAGAATGAGAAGTAATCAATAGTTGGAGTAGAGCACCTGGGAAGGCCTTGGTGATGGTCCGGGGGACCCACCAGTCTTCTCAAGGTCCCAGATGTTTCTGGCCACACAGCCAATGAAATGAGCTGAACCTAACGTCATTAAGTTATTTGCCTGAACTGCCGTTTATTGTCTTTATAACACTGACGATCACTGTTTGATTCAGATGAAATATCACCTTTCCAGCGAATCATCATACACTGTATAGATTTTTTTCTTGACGTAAGACTGGTTGACTTCAGCTTTTAATTTTCGGAACCAAACAAGAAAAGTTAAATCTATAATAGACGACAGCAGCAATGTCTCTCTTATATCGCTTCGGGTTACCCAGAGACATTCAACCATAAACACACCTCTTTTTTGACACACGACACATGCGACGCACCTTCTTGGATTACTTAAAACATTTACTTTGTCCATATCAACGCTGATCTTACGCTTATAATCCCAACAGCCTTCTTGAAATATTCATATATGTTTCATTCTTTTGTGTGGGACGAATAATAATAATGTGAATTGAAATGATGTAAATCACTGTTGGTTGATCTTTTTCTGGTGGTCGACCTGACAGTGAAATGCTTTCAGCACAAGAATTTGCTTCTAAAATGTCAAGAACACTGCTTAACGTCACTAGATTATTTTGATCCATCATCAGCATTAAAGAAACGAATTACGCGATTAGCTGCACCTGGTGACGTAATAGAACAAATTGTCTGGAAATGGAGGAGTACAAAACTATATATATGTATATGCAAATTGTGGAGAGTTATGGGGTAATTTCTTCAGTAAGATGGAGGAATGAAAAGCCACCGTTTGAGGAAATGGTTTGATTTATAGCATGTTTCCAAGTCTGGCTTCTTATAGCAAACTGATTCATCTGACAGCAGGCGCCGACTGGGAAGAAGAGGATCACTTTACCTCCCTCGATAACTATGGCTATCTTGTGGAGAAAAGAATTAAAAAGAACCCTGGAACATGAGAGGATGATTACTTTCCTCTTGTAGAAGTTTCCCGGAGCATTAAGTATTGGAGCTTCTCTTGATTACACCCAGGAAGATAATATTTCACATGCCTAGTTCCTAATAAGGACGCTGTTGTAATCAGAGCCTAGTTTCGAGTGATGATTCTTGTAGGATGTCCTTCCAAGTTAGAGGGCTCCCGTGAGAAGATACAAACCAGGCAGGATCTCCGTGTGAACACTCTCACAAAACGTCTGTATGAAGGATTACTAACTAGATGGGGCTCTGAGTTTCCTTGCTCTCATATAGAGCTGATATCTTCCCCAGCGATCCACACCTTCATGTACTGTATTCCCTGACCATCCAGCTCTGTATTCATGACGCTACCCCGGCCAACCACAACTCCAATCATCCATCCGTTCATCCATAAAGTCCCCATCAATCCATACCTTCGTTCATGACGTCATCGTCCCAGCCATCCACTCCATCCGCTCGGTGTGTCCTGCTCTCCTCCGCTCAGTCCGATCCAATTGACAACAACGCCGCTGTTACCTCTCGCAGCGCGGCTTTTATCATCCATATCACTGCTCCTGCTACCCACAGCGCTGCTGCTACTACGTTTAGTACTGCTGTTACCACCCACAGCTCATTACGCCATTCCACTCACCTTGCGTCTACCGTGCTTGATTATCCTGGATACCTGTCTCCTGGTCCTCCCTATCCCTCCCACCCATCCATCTACCCTCCTTTCCCTCCTCCATCTCCCTGTCCTTCTCCCTTCATCACTGTCGGAGTCCCCCTTCAGGATCACCCTCCGGCCCCGGTCGGGAGAAATATGGCCAAGAGACCCTCTTTGGCCCCCGTGTCCCCAGCCCTGACCACTGATCCGTGGCACATAACTAAGGCCAAATGTGTCCGCCTGCCACAGGCCCCCGTGTCCTCCTTTCTAATGATGTTCTATTTGTCACATGTCCTCGGGAAGGCCAGGGTGTCCGGCCTTGGGATTCGTCAGGACAAGGAAGGTCCGGTTGTAGCAGGTGCTGAACCGGGCCTCCTGACCGGATTCTTAGAGTGTGGCGTCCGGTTGAAACAGCTGCTCAACCGGACCCACAAAAAGTGAATGTGGACAGCCTACGAAAATACGAAGAGTTTTAAGAAATCAAAGAAAGGTCAAGAGCTGGGGCCCCACGAGTGTACAACTCCCTCTCCTTACAGTAAGAATAGGTAATTACAAACAAGTAAAACAAGGATTACATATCATGCTAAAGTTTCCAAGTATATTTCATATACTTATTTACAGCGTTACGAAGGGGATATGCAAAATGTATAACATACATCCTACGTCCCCCAGCTCCGTCTTCTACACCCACATAAATCTGGAAAATTCCCTTGTCTGATTATGCAAATATATGTAATTATGTATAGAAATATGCCACCCAGTACAGAAGACATTGACGACTTTAATGAGAAATATCTGAAGTAATGTGCTGTTGTCATTAGTTTATTTAAAGGTATTCTGCAAACAGGATTAAAAACATGTAAATCAGTGAGCAGCCATACAAGCGGCCGTGAAAAAAAATGCCTAAACCTCTAAGTGGGACATGACAAGGTAATGATGGTTGTATGTGAATCACTGATCAGTGATATGCTAATATGTTAATATTAATCAGCGATATGTTAACCTTGTACCATACGAGGCAGCGATGTTGGTAGAGTTTCTCCCAAACATTAAACCAAACATCAAGGTACTCAGGACGAATATACGACTGTCCCTAGATTTATCGATGACAATATTTTACCAGCACAAAAGTAAAGGAGACGTTTCATATGGAAATGAACTTGGAATATGTGTTTTTCTCTCTTTGGCGAATCAGGTTTTGCGTCTAGCCCCATGAGGGGGCGTTCGAATGGGATATTTATTGGATATTCGTGTTCTCTGCAAAAACTTGTTTATTTTATGCGATCTATAAACGGGTATATAGTAGTCTATTTGCGAAGTTAAAGGATAATTTTCTGTATCATAACAGACTTACACACATTTAGCCTTTCAGATTTTGCGTTACAGCACGTCTGTTTTAGTTTTGAGATGTGTCAAAGTATATATGATGTAGTAATTTAGACTCAACTGAAAAGGGATTCTATCAAAAGAATTGAAATAAATTTACAACTACAGCAATGTGAGAACAGAAAAGTGACGGAAAGTTAGAGCGACAGAAGTTGTTAGCGACGCCTTTGCTAAAGACCAGAAAGACATATCATTGGATGAAGAGGAGAGGTTATCGCACTTCCTTTGAATAAAGGAACGCTTTCCTCACGGATAACGTACTGGCAACGATTACGGACAGTGATAAATGTTGAATGGGAGTGGAAGGAAGGAGAGTTTTTCTAAGCCCGGTGTGCCTGATCCCTTGCCTGAATGGCCTCAGAGTAAGACCGGTTGAACCATTGGACTGGACCGAAGAGGTCGTCTTCGAGTAAGAGGAGATGAATGCTGGTGGTGCTGTTTAAGTCAGGATGTGACAACATCATCTACGTTTGTGCAATATGGTTTTTGTTTTGTGGTTTGTATGGCGTTGCTTGGTGCTAGGAGCGTCGTGGTGGTGATCTGGTGGTCTTATGTGGCAATTTTCTTTTTGGTGGCGGTGGCCTCCCCATACCATTAGATTTACCCATACACAATTTATGTCCCTCCTACAAAACCTCTACTCGGTACTGGCGCTCCCTTACCGTCACACTTCTCGCCTGGCGAGATCTCCCCAATCATATCTCTGCTTATTTTCTCCCCTTCCATTATGTCTCTCTCCATCGTTCAGCCAACCATTTAATCGGCCATTCCTCTACCCCCATTCATCACCATCATCTATATACCCTATGCATTCGTCCTCCTCGTTTCCATCACGCCCTTTGAGTCCCTATTTTCATTACCACTCCCTCCCCCATACCCCCGCGCCTTAAGCACAGCGTAGCAGCCTGAGATTGTCAGCCCATGACATAATAACAAATTTGTTCGTCTGGCCTCGATCCAAGAGATGTCGGCCATCTTAACCGACAAGGCATCGTTAGCAGGGGGTTGGAAGAGGCTTCCCAGTGCACTGCGAGAAGGATCAAACCCCACGGAATAGGATCTTTGCGTCCGCCAAAGGATATTCATATCAATTCTGAAGGCTTGCTTTTTCTCTGTCTGTCTCCCATTACATAGATAAATCATGATTTGCTTCTCAATCAGTTCTACAATGCAGCAGCATTGTTCCTAGAACACTGTGTACCTATAATATTTTCTCCATACTGAAGTTCCGATATTGATTTTGAGTGCCTTGAATATGTCTTATGTTAACAGACTGATTTTGTACATACAAATACGCAATTCCAATCGGTAATTATACACACACACACACACACACACACACACACACTGTAGAACGTAATCTGCTTAAACATGTTAGAAAATATAAGTTGATCATAAATTCCACTGTTTTACGCTGGAGAAACAAACAATATAATCCTACAGTATTAACCGTTTCCAATACTTGAAAGAGCTTTGCCGCAACAGAGCAGTGTATCCTATCGTCGTGTTTGCTCCATTTAGCACGACGGTACGACGCTTAAGCATAACGGTACGAGCCTTGAGTACGACGGAGCATGATGGTACGACCCATGGGGACGATGGTACAATCCGTAGAGATGTTGGCTTAGGTCTTAGGTCGCACCATCACAACAAACGTGCTAATGGTTGTACTGTCATACACAAGGGTCGTACCTTTTTGCTAAGGGTCCTACTGTCGTGCATAAGGGTTGCACCATCGTGTCCGGGAGGTAGAAGAAGAAGTAGTCCAGGGCCAAGCAGCACATGTAGTCATTTCCAAACTCTCGATGACTCTGGGCCGCTTGTACTCTCATATTTCGCTTCAGTATTTCCCTGGGAGCTGCTGATGCTATCAGGCCGACTGCCTCGCTCGCTGACGTCTCACGCAGCCAGCCTCCATGGCTGGAGTTTTTCAGGCAGAGGCGAGGTATGTCTCACATATATATAAGGTTGTATATCAGATCTAAGATGCAATCAGGTCGACCGCACGCGAGGGAAATGAAGCACATTCTGGCCCCGTATGGCGTCGAGTCTTCCCAGGAAGTACTGATGGGCTAGGTTCATGGGGTAGTTTCATGAGGAAAGTCATGGAGTAGGTACATGGGGTAGTTTCATGAGGCAAATCCATTGGTCTGTAGTAATATAAAGCATTCTACGGTTTTAAAAGAGCGGAAGAGTATGTCTGTACTTATACGTGTTGGTTATATGATGCTTTACAGTGAGTAAAGAAATAGTATGATGCAGAACTCAAAGAAAAAAAAGAAAAGAGGACTTAGATGACAATACACGTTTAACTATAGTATTGTTCTCTAAGAATACTTGTACTCAGACTCCGCTACTGCTTGCCATTCTACATACAAAACAGGACACGTATGCAAATCTCTCCGAAAGCACCCAAAGGCAGGAAGTTTTTATCATTATGAATACACATTATCATAACTCGAGACCTCCTTTGCAATATTATCTTATCTAATATACTTTTAGGTAATTAGTTAATCAGTTAATGAATTCTTCAATGAGTGCTATAAAGGTAGCCCTTCAAAGCTAGAATAGGGCTTCCAAAATTCAGTAGCATTGTTGCTACTGTCAGTGTGAGGGTAGGTGGCTTCCTCCCTTTGCAGGATACCAATAAACAAGGTTGACCACTTGCCAAAAATCACTTACTCTTTCTTTTCTAATTTGTGATGATCATTACGTCTGCTGTAATCTATGGTCAATATTGCAATGGTTCCCTGCAAAGTTTGCAGCTAGCTTGTTTAGGTATGATAGCCCCAGACTTCAAAATTTCCCTGATATAAAAGAAAATTCCAATATCGCTTCAGATGTTCTTTAATCATTGAACGAATGCAAAGAATCTATTGCTCAGGAGATAAAAGAAACCCAGATATTGAAAGCTAAGGGAGTCATTAAACAGTTTTCTTTCGTCTATCCTTCTTGTTGCTGGCAGAGGAATTGTTTCGTCCTTCTTAAACCAAAATAAGACTTGCAAGACAACGTCAAACTCATATATATATATATATATATATATATATATATATATATATATATATATATATATATATATATTCCTTTATCTCTGATTATGATCTTTCTCATCATATAATCAAATGTCCCTTGAAAGATCTGAAGTCTAGCTTCATAAAACAACAAAAAAAGACTCGAAATGTAGAACTTCTTTTTCAGCCAAAAAATACTAATGAAAATAAGTCATCATTTCCAGTTCATCCATCGCCAGGAGGGAGGAAAAAAAATGGAACTGGACCTCCAAAGTTTTCCAAATTTTTTTTCTTTCACAAACCCGACTCAAAACGCAAAAACGTTCCCATAATATTTGATGCAGCATCCTCGACCATGCAGTTCTGCATAACAGTAGTGTGTGTATCATGTCACCCCCAGCAGTAGCGTCTCTCTAGCACACCTGAAGAACAATGTAAGAGTCCCAGTCTCCGCTGGATAGAGAGGTTCCTCCGCCGGGGCCGTGGGCCGACTTACCCCCTGGGGCGCTGGTGAAACTGAGCGAGAAATCACACTGGTCTCTCTTGTCTCCTTGAGGACTAATGGAAGTTAATCCTTATAATGGTTCTCTCGGGTCATTAGCTGCCTAAGTCACCACTACCCAGGTCGAGCTGAATGGAAGTGAGCTTTAATGGCCGAGGCAAATGATTCCCTAAGCTCGCTAAGAGCCCTTTGAGATCCAAGATGGCGGCGGTTGTCTCCATCAGCTCTTGGTGGCCCAGTTCGTTTGTCTCTTGTTCGGACGAGACGTGAGAGAAGGACGAAGATTAACGCAAAATGGAGATTCATGGTCGAGGAAGCCCAGAGCCCTTGAGCAGTTGGTTGTGAGTCGGGTTGTATGTGCATATATTTATGTGTGTAATTCTGTATGTATGTATATTTACGTATATGATTATGTTTATGTACGTACCCGCGTATAGGCGTTGCCAGGCTCCGCCTGTAAGGGGTTACACCGCGAGTGAAAAAAATCGGCTTTGGCGAGGTTGTATCATGAATGGGAGGACAGGCGAGCCAAAAAGTAAATTCTCACTCCATAGGAGTCTACATATCTCTGCTTCGAGAAGTATTGCGGCTTTAGACTGCAGGAGCCTTTGGAAAGGTTCTGTGGTAGTTGTGAATAAACACACACACACACACACACACACACACACACACACATATATATATATATATATGGGATATTCTACTGACTATGCGTATATTTCAATTATTCTGTGACATCTGTCAAAATATTTTTCCAGTTGTAGATTCTGTTATTTTTCGTGATGGCCATTGTTACCTTTGTGTCTCTGGTGTCCTGGCGCTTCACCGGGAATCATTAGGGTCATCAGGATCACCTGGGGTCATCAACCTTTCCTGAGCTTTGTCAGGTTCGGGAGAAGTCGTAGGGATCAGCTGAGTTGAGTGACTGAAAGTGTGGATGAGGTCATTACAATGCGTGCCAGCCATTGGCCTCCTGGAATTGCGTTAAGGCAGCCATCATGACTGTGTGTGTGTGTGTGACAATATACACGGCAACAAGACTGTCACACTCCAGCGCCAGACGTCTCGGCGTCTATCTGCTGATTTATATTGATTCCTCAGGTGTTCAGTTTATTCCCCTCACTTCCCAAGGCCAAATACACGTGAAGTCATTCTGTACAGTCAGTCTCCACGTGACGTCAAGCCGAAAACCGAGTATCACTCGCAACAGGTACATAACCCTGGTTAATGGAGATGTGGTGAGTAACTGTGATACATCTGAGCCAATTACGGTTTCCCTGTATTCCCTTAACCGGTTGGGACTACTCATCCCCTTCGCCAGTCTCAAGAGGTAACTGGAATCATATGATTCTCTGAAATCCCTTGTAAGAATACCTCTTGACATGTTGGCTCCCGCTAATACCTCAGCTGCTTAGAGTCTGATGCCCCCCGCTGGTGCTCCACTTCATCCTGTGAGACGCGCAGGGTACGTCGGGGTCGTACGGTCTTGTCTTGGCGTTAACATAGTCAAAAGATATGTGGGACCATCGCTAGGTGCCTCTAGACCTTCGTCTTTCAAAGATCAGAGGCGTCTTGATGTCGCTGCCTCCAGACAGTGCCCTAAAGTTTACAGGCGTGATCATATTAGTGTCACAGACACTCCAACGTCAAAATGTCACTTTAACATCATCCTAAACCATAACACGATCCTTATACGCTGTGATAACATCTTGATCTACAATCCTTTGTTTGCGTACTTGAGTGCATCAACACTGGGGTGCTGTTGTGAAGCTCCTTACAACACGGGGATACCACAACAGATGCTATAACTGTTGCTGTCTTTCATATGTATAGTGATATGCTTTTGTCTGTCTCAGTCTAAGCTGTTTTCCTTTCACAATCTCTATTTCTGTTGTTACTTAACCTTTCTTCTGGGAACCTCGCTGGTTTTCATTGCTTCATCATATTTACAGAAGGATCTCGCCCACGGACCCGTCCCCTCTACTCTTTTATAAAGCCCAGTTCATTTCAGTATCATAACACAAGTGGGAGACGTGGAAGAGGACCAGTTATGATGGTTCCAGTGGGAATGTTGGTTAGCTTCTTGGCCAAGCTATGAAAGGTCCTCCCCTTAGCTTCAGACAGTGAGAATACAACTACCGTCCCCCACAAGGTCATGAAGCAGGTCATGATAACATCTAATGATAGCAGGGAACGATTAGAGGCCATTGTATCACTGCGTATGGCAAAGTGATTAGCCGTGGAGGATTGCATAGGTGTTTTCATCTCTTCGTGATAACCCTTGGCATACAATTTCATCGAGATTAAACGAATGTTTTTCAAATCAAAGGTGAGGTCAAAGATCAAGCCATCTTACCCAAGGGTCTTACTGTCTTGCTAAAGGGTCTTACCGTATTGCCAATGGATCTCACCCTTACCTTACCTATTACCCACCCTAGACATACAGTCTCTCCCAGTAGAAAACTTTGTTGTCTGTTGCTGCTGGTACTACCTCGCAAAGGCGGGAAATATCAGAAATATATATATATATATATATATATATATATATATATATATATCGAAAGAAGTGTATTACTGGACTTCCGGACATCATTTCCCTGCTTCTGTTTGGGTTAGAGCCTCGAAGCTGAAAGGGGTTCTAGGGTTGTATGATAATAACATAGAAAGCAAAGCTTGTGCGACACATTACATCTGTCAGATGTAAATGCGTTTACTAACATACATTCATGCGTCACACTGCGTTGGAGTCAGTGGCATCCCCCCTCCATAGGAGGAATTTCTGAATCACATTCCGATCTCATCTTTTTTCATGTACAGTTATGTGTTGTCTTCATTGCTGTTGTATTTTTCTTTTAGTCGTCAGGTTGGTCCCTTGCACCACCGACCACCGGTTGTGCCATTCACTCCAGCATAACGTACATCGTATCCAGGTTTGTCTAACTTGATTTTCTCCTCTGCGTCTGTAAGTCATCTGGCACTTCTATCTTCCTCTATTCTCCTGCGTCTGTAGGTAATCTGGTACCTCTGATTCTTTCCATTCGGAAAGATTTCCTACCAAGCAGGCCCACAGACAGGTGGGTGTCGCTACCTTCACGCACACACACACACACACACACACACACACACACACAGACACACACACAGACACACACACACACAGGCACAAACACAGGCATACATAATTGAATTACACCAGCAGTTTGAGGAAAGAAGATTTAACCAACTTAAACTCTCCGTTTTCTTTTCCAGGTTCCAAGAATTGAAACTTTTTTCTTACTCTGTAAAGAAATCTCCTTTGGTGAACGTAGGGTAATCAAATAAGGCTTAGAGTTTGTTTTGTGAATTTCAACTACATTCATGTTTTCGTCACCTGTTCTCTTGATCCTCTTAACTGTGCTGAATTCTTCAGTCACCTCACTTTTGCCACAAGGCGGCTATACTCTCTCCAGCTCTGCCTCACCTCCTGCCACAAAGCCCATCTACCACAAAGCTGGGCTATTCTTTCCGCACCATTCCAGGATTTCTCTCCGGGGTATTTCAACATGCGCCACAACGGGTGGCTAAATTCTTCCTTCGTTAATGCTGAAAACTACGAGGCTGACTTCTTTGCGGCTCCTAATGAGCTGGAGGAGCTAATTAGACATTGCACTCGTGTTGCCGATCGTCCCAGCCGAACGTCTTTGTCTTTATGTCTGTGTCCGTCCCGCTTTCTTTCACCCGTAATCCTACTCACTATCAAGACAAAGTTTCATCTAATTGGGATCGTCTGATTACTCTCTTGTAGCCATTTCTCCTGTTTTATGATGCCTGTTTCTTTACTCCTCCCTACCCTTCGACGCTAACTATAGCACCTTAGGAAAGCTCAGTGTACTGTTTATAAAGATTTTTTTTTCGATTTTCATGAAGACTCTCTGTAAACACTGAACCATTCCTTTCGAACCTTGTTTCACTGATTCACAGTGTCTCACCACTGTTTCTCTAGTCCACTGACTCAAAATGACTCATACTGTCTCACTAACACACTCGTTCCCATGTGTAACTACTGTCTCATTAACACAGAGGTTCACTGATTCTCACTAACACACTGGTTCACAGTGCCAGACAAGAGTCTCTTTAAAACACTGATTTAATGCTCTCAGTGCTTGACTATTGTTTCACCAACACACTGGTTCACAAGCCTCACCACAGTTCCGCTATCATGTCATGAACACCACAATGGAACAATAGACTAATCTTTAGAATAACCAAAAGCCTTAACAATGAAAACGATGAATAATATTTTCTGTTTGCTTTTTAAATAATGGTGGAAGGTTGCCAAATGTTGCCATTTTAAGCAAAGGAGTTGTTTCACAATGCTGCGCAGCAGATTTACCCCATCCTCTCTCCCTCACACTGACAAGACGCTCAGAGTTTCCACTCGATTAAAACTTTTGTGGTGAATACGAAAGAAGGTCTCTCGCGTCTCCCGGTACTTGTTACACCTGCTTGAATAAGGCGACACCAAGAAATCTGCTTAGGTTATTATGGCTGTGTGTGGGAAGTTCCCGTGGCCGCCTAGGTACTGTTGCATGCTTTCGTGGATGATGGGATCGCTGACTCTCCTCGGCCAGGTTATTGTACCAAGTTGTCTGATCCAGCAGTCCGGTCAGACTACGTGGCGTAGGCATCTCAATGGTTGGATGGTTAGTTGGGCATTTTCAGTCTTAGGCCAGTCGACAAGCAGGGTCGTTAAGACCGTTGAAAAGTCATTTTGTAGCCACTAATGACGAAAACGTTTTTCATTTGTTTTAGATAATTCTAATATGGACACGATCTCACAGCAGGTATGGTACTTTCCACCTGGATTAGTTACCTTCCCTTGTATCTAACAAAATCATGTGGCCCTGGTGCCTGGTCTAGTCGTACTGACAAGTTTCCTCGACTAGGTTTCTAAATTACATGCTTCGCCTGGTCACTAACCAAGTTACTCGGTTGAGCTGCCTCTTCGCGTTCCGTGCCTGTCGATGTCTCCTTTTAGAATTTGAATAGATTACTTTCGTTGATTGACGGTCTACCTGCCTTACAAACGTGAGAGAATCATCAAAAGGTGTCGAAGAAACTGCGTGTTTACAATTCCCTGTCCACAGTGTTGGCTTCTCTGTTAGCGTTATGACTACAGATACCCTAGTTCATTCTTAGTTGGTGTTGCTAGTACAGATTACTACTCAAGGGACCAGCCTTTCGATTGCGAGGATTATCCCCAACACCATCTGGCCAATTCAAGCACAGAGACACGAACCCGTGTACATGGAAACACTTTTAGCTGTGTTTACAGGTCACTCTCCTCATGGCGTCCTTTGTTCATATCCGTTAACGTAATTCTCTATACACTGAAGACTCCTCAGTTTTGCCTAAAACTCCCACTTCTTTACCAGCCTCCAATGTGGAACGGTTCCGAATGTTTTCTGGAGGTCTAGATTTACACAATCCAACCACGTTTAAGAGGCTTGTCATGCATGACCTCCTTTCCCAGAAACAGTGTTGGCTCTTGCTTAGGTTGTTACTTATTTGCTTGTTTGGTCAGCCATTTCTTTGCAGATTATCTTTTCCAGCATATTCAATGCTGCAATCGTTAGAGAGACTGGTAAGCAGGTCAGCGCAATTTTCCGGTCTCCTTTCTGACACTTTTCTTCCAAAGACGCCATGAGCACTGTTTCCAGTAGCTTGTCCAGCGTCTTTTGCACACGTTTTCATCACGTACCGCAGAATCTTCATCAGGAGAACGAGCCTTAAATAGGTGATGGACCCTTAGCGGTTTGTTTACGTCTTCTCCAAATATGCCGGTGCTTTCCAAGACCGCCTCCCTGTGCCACGGCTGGGACCAAAAAGTCTTACAGCGTGAAGACGCTTTTCAACCTGTCGTTCAGCTTCTCGTGTTTCTTTCATTCATCCCGTACAGTTCTTGCCTCTGAGTCTCTTCGGCTGATTAACTTCTCTGTTGGTTGAGGATACACTTTTAGCAAAACTGTGGAAAGTACTGGATCATCCTTGCCTTATCCACGATACTTTTTCAAAGTGTCTCCGTTTTCCTTTCATATCTGGATATACTCATTACCTTCTCTCGTGTACCTTTCAAAAGCTGGTTGGCTGGAGTATCGCCAGTATCTTCTCCACGGTGCATCACTAAACTCCTTTTCCTTTTGAAACCTTTGCTAGCCACATCTCTTTCTTTTTCAAGCTTTTACCTGTATTTGCCGCTAAGGATACCCGTGTTTCTTTCACCAATAGGAAATACATTTTACGTGTACAGGACTACCAAACTTTATCCCTGTGTTTGAGGAACATAGGATGTACATACTGGCGTATGATGGTAGTACTGGAAAATATATTAAACGAAATAAAAGAAGTGTAAATATGGTTCAGTTTGAGTCTGTGTTGATGCACGAAACAACGTCAAATGAAAGTAAACTCGTGTGACACATGACTGATAAGGTAAACATTAGAGTGTATTTGTTTGACAGTGCTCTGTTGTGTTTTTGTTTGCTTCATTGAGAGAGAGAGAGAGAGGGGGGGGGGAGACATAACATTGTAGTCTGTGGGAATCAAACGGAGAGGAGGTTTCCATATCAAATGCCAGGCTAGGGTTTCGACATCAGCGCTCACCCAAGTGGAGTATCGTATCGAATTACGTCCGCCACAACAAGACTGGCACGAGGCGTCTATCAAATCCTCTTTCCTCATCGCCGCTTCGCACGCCACTCTTGCAAGCTGCCTCTTACACCGCCTCACTTTCTCTGGTCACCTTTCTCATGCCACCAGCTCTCTTTCAACACCACTCATTCACAGTTACCAATAGACGTAGGATAATTTTTTGGTTTTGAGCAGTAAAGTCACAGAACACAGGAACATACAACCTCCGCACGTTGCCAAAGCCAAGGCTAGGAATACATTGAAATAACGATTAAACAAATACTTTAATGATGCCATCAGTGGAACAAACCTTTTCAGGCAGGACAGTATAATACAAATGTAGTACAGCTTGTTTCTTGACGAACTGAAGGCTAAACTACTACTACTCCAAAGTAACCGAGGCTGAAATTAAGTGGGAAAAATATAAAAATTTATTCTCTTCTATCGAGTTTCCCTGTTAGGACATCATCACTATCCTACCACGTTGCTATATCATCACTGTACTGCTTAGTGTTCTTTCACAATTTTTGCTTGCTATCTTATGTGCCGGAGGGAGTGGTGGTTGTCTCTGTTTTCTAGGTGGGGAGGAGCCATCTGCTTTAATATGTTGTCTCCATCTATAGTGGCGAGTGGGGAGGAGCCATCTGCTTTAATATCTTGTCTCCATCTACAGTAGTGGGTGGGGAGGAGCCATCTGCTTTAACGACCTGTCTCCATCTATAGTAGTGGATGGGGAGGAGTTTTCTGCTTTAACATCTTGTTTCCATCTATAGTGGTGGGTGGGGAGGAGCCTTCTGCTTTACTATCTTGTCTCTGTCTACATAAGTTAGAATTTTAGGATGCTTCAACACATCACCTCATAATAAACCATCAAGTCTTCTGTTATCAGGCTTTCCCAAATACGCCCATCTATCACCCCTTCATAGCCATTCTGTCACCGACCCAATCCTTTACTCGTATCATGTTTTTCTTTACTGCTTACGTTCACTGTCAACAGAACCATTTGCAGGTTCTTAAACTGAATTATAGAAACCCTCAAGAAAAAAAGAAAAAAAAAATGCTTTTTTCCCCTGTCAGTGTTTAATATGATTAATGTAATCTGAACATTGGCTTTGAAGCATTTACCATACATAATTTCATCCTACCTTCGTACTGTACACAACAAAGATTTTTTCTCGTAATGAACCATATATTCCGTTACTGTTTATGTGAGTCTGAGTAACATATGTTGCGGTGTAGAATTCCCAGAGGAACCGGTTATTTTAGCGCAAAATAAACTGAAGTTTCGTTAATTTCACCGTAAAGACACACTGAAATCAGTGCATTTCAACATAAAAAGACACTAAAGTCAGTTTACTTTAATAGAAAATGATGTCAAAACCAGTTAATTTGAACGCAGAAAGTTTAAAGCCAATATGTTTTGGTGTAAAAGGATAAAACAAAAGCTCTTCCATTAGCTAGATTAACATGTCCCCTTGAGTGGGCCTGACCACAGAATATAGGTGTTGGCCGGTCGACCTAACTAACTATAGGGAGAAGGTGTTGGCTAGATTCATGAGAGCAGGCGTGGGTGAGCGTCTGTGGGCGAATCTATTTACGGACCCAGTGTCTGTGCGTCATTTACCACCTAGCGAGAGCTTTACACTTGTGGGCCCCTGTCTCTGTCCATGGTTTTGTTTGCGTGTGTACCTATATATGATATGTAAGTGTGCTATGTATGTGCACCTGTGTGTGTGTGTGTGCGTGTGTGTGTGTGTGTTTCTACCTTAGAATGTATATATGTGCGTGTGTATATCGTCAAACGAGGAGACATCAGACATACAGATACACTGTCGCCTAACCAGCTAGCTTCTTGTGCAAGCGACGTAATGAGGATATCATCCCAACGCCTCTGAGATCTCTACGTCGAGCAGCTGGGCTCCGGCCTCTGGCTGGCTCTGGGCTTTCAGGGATATGCTCCTACAGTCAGTGGCAGCGAGGAAAACACACGAGGAAGACCGTTCAGAAGTAAACTACTTTTGACCTGTAGGTAAATGAAACAAATATATATATATATATATATATATATATATATATATATATATATATATATATATATATATATTTTTTTTTTTT
>JAYMFT010003031.1:0-32241 GCA_038088735.1 Panulirus argus | reverse complement strand
TAAATAAATAAATAAATAAATAAATATATATATATATATATATATATATATATATATATATATATATATATATATATGTGTGTGTGTGTGTATTTTATATATATATATATATATATATATATATATATATATATATATATATATATATATATACGTAATATCTGTGAACGTAAAGGCCCGCACTCTCTCAAGCCATTGTGTACCCAAATGCCGATCTCGCACGGAAGATGAAAGTGTGTACTCATCCAGCACATTTGGTTCATTTTACCGCCACAAGGTTCTCATGGAACCGTTACCCAATTTTAAAATGAATGAGCAAACACATGAAACGAGAGCGACGCTTTAAATGAATTCTATGTCAACATGATGCATTAGACCTGGCATTCATGTTCATGTGTGGATATTTGAGAAAGGTTTCCTCGCGCGCCAGTCACAACAAAGCAAGTCGCAGGGCAGCGCGCGCCAACCGCCGAAGGACGCGTTGCCTGCCTGACTGGCTGCCAGGTGTCACCCCACTAACAAAATGGCATTGATTTTTTTTCCAGCACCTTTTTTTATAGTTTTGCCTTGGCAATTTGATGGTCATTTATGCCTTAAATTTCCGGGTGTCTATAGTGTTATGGTAGATGAGGACTGGGATAAGAACAGATAATAATTAAGTAGCCTAAGAGAAACGTAGACACAGAGATGGTCTGACCAACAAAATAAAGAGAAAATAAGCAGACGACTGGTGAAGTAGTTCGGAAAAAAAAAAGACTAACCCGAGCTTAACACAAGTGCCATCTCTTCAGTCAGAGATGACACTGGAGTCCAGCGCACCTCCGAACTTTTCACAAACCAACACCAGAGAAAGGTCACTAGAGAACGTTTCCTTTCACCTAAATGCATCACCATCATCCTGGATTTTTGCCCGGACCGCAAGACGTCTTGCAAATCAGCTTTCTCATCGCTGGAGTCTGACCAAGTGTACCGGATGGTATAGAGCACCCAAGACACCAACATTACCCTACTGTATTTTTTTTTTCTTCTATTTCATGCAGACTTCACAGTTGAGGCCTGATTCCTAGTTCTCCACTCTGAGGTAGACGTCTGTAAGACTGAGTAAAACTATCAGGATTTGAAGCAAACTGCATTCCGGAACCAGTCCGAAGAAGGTACGCACCAACGGGAAAGTGAATTCTAATATTGAGTCTCGGTAAGATCTCAACGCGTCTATAAGGCTGAACTCTGAAACAGGACAGCGCGTAAGCGTAGCCAATACCCAGCGTCAGGGAAAATGTGGATACAAGAGATGTATCTTATTATAGTCACTGGTTGGTTATCTGTTTCCAAATCTACGGCATTACTCACGTGTGGTGAGCTCCGGTTACAGCCTCACGCTGTTGCTGGTCTTGGAGAAGCGATGATAGGCCTATCTCCAGCCACACCCACAAACGACGTTGCGAAAGGTTTACCCCAAACACTGACTACAATGAGGGTGGTACACCCAGGCTGACTCGGAGCCAATACAAAAACAAACAAACAAAAAAGACACTCATGAAATAAAATGTAAAAGTCAATTTCTTGGGCCGACTTTTTTTCTAAGAAGACTGATTGGTAATCCAACGTATCCAAAACAGGATGGATGCAGAGACCACATAAGCTTACAACCCTCCGCCTGGAATAAGAAGTTACTGGCCTCAGAATATTTTCCCCGCGAGCGTTCTCTAGGTAGCGGTAGCCTCCGTGGGTGGAGTCATTACGGCCGCCCTGAGGCGGGAACGCTCACCACCCCGCGGCTCTGTTTCGTCCAACGATATTCCCGCGTTCCCAGAAATCTATCTACCAACCATGGCTGTCACCCAAGAAATTTGGTCTCGTGAGATCTGTGAGACACGCGCCTCTCGACCTGTGCGAAACAAGACCCCAGACAACCCGGTAACACCCGCTATCCTCTTCACCGTGAAGGTACTCGGACATGGTGGTTCGTTCTGTTGACCTGGACATTACGGGTCAGCCAAGCCCCAGAGCATATCAACAGAGTTTGCCCCGACCGCTTCACCTGACCAGGTTCAGTCCACTGACAGGATGGCCGTGTTGATTTCACCCGCCTCCCTTCCTTGTGGTAATAGTGACACTCCCTCCCAGGCTCACCTCCCACGCTAATAGCCCAAGGATATGTCACCCATCACATCCAACCGTAGTATCCCATTCTCCCATGCAAATGTCCTTCCGTACTCCCTACGTTAACGCCCCGTTCTTACTGTCCCACTTGCTATGAATCGTGGCCGAAGCCCTGACCACCACGGGGTCCGGGCCGCTCACCAACCTTGATCTTATCGCCGCTACGAGAGGCTGCGGCCTCCGCATGCTACACGGACGCCGTCGCAAGCAATGACAAGGTCCCTCTGACGATGGTGTGGCCTAGTGGACACCACCACCACCAACACCGTACGCACGTCCGCAGCGTTACATACTCGTCCACGCCACACACTCGTCCAATACGTCACACACTCGTCCAACACGTCACATACTCGTCCAAGCCTCACACCCATGTCCTACTTCCGGGAGATTTCATCTTTCAACGAAGCCTGACGGCCAGAAATATGATCCGATAAGGGAAAGAAAAAGAAGTAATGCAGTTAACAGTAAATGTGACCGTCACGTGACCTTTGGCAGGTGACGTGCCTGTGGAGGCCACGTTCAGTAACACTGTGACCTCATCATGATTACCTTTTGGCCCAGGTGATGACAATGTGGTAAACGTGTTGACTCCACCATTACCAGACCACTGGCGTTACTCACTATTAACATTATGTTTAAAAGTTATTCACATTTACATTCTTTCTCTATTTTACACACATGCAAAAGTATAACTAGAAATTAAATAAGAAGCTGCAGAATAATAATATAAAAAGATAATTCGTTGAAAAAAGTGTTCGAAGCTTCACTGGCTCGCGTTATTGGTCCAAGACTGTGCCGCTCATCCATCCGAGCTGCACGGACACGGGTGGGACTGGATACACGCTGCTCATGTCAACATCACCTACTATGCTGAACTTTGTTATCCTGTAAATAACATGCTACAGTCCTCATAGGACCCTCTACTAAAGGCCTCCCTATCCGTGCACACACACACACCTCGTCCATGTTATGTATCAAAGTCCTTCTGTCGCAAATTTCCCCTCACGGTCCCTGCCCACGGAGAGTGCGGAGGCGCGGCTGGGTCAGAAGCCGTGACTGGGGCTGCGTCAGCCTCTGGCACAGGCAGGTCGATCATCGTCAGATCTGTCAACACACGACAAAATAATCAAACCGTAACTGTACTCGCCATGTTTACCGTAATGTTACTGAACCCGTCGGACGACTGAAGCTATCCCAACCCTGGACGTATGAGTGAGTCTATTTATGTCAACGTGTTTGTGTATATCTTGCAGTAAATCACGTACACACGTGATGTACTGATGAAAAATTTTCTGGAAAGATCAACACAGAAGCTCCAAGCTTTCGACTGTATTTAGAGCCATTTTCAAGGATACGGAGCCAAATATGAACAATAGAATACATACAAGACCAGCTGAGGAAACAAGGAACTGACGATCTGAGAAACCTGGAAAGGTTGACCAGAACGGTAAAGTGACCCGTCCCTCTACTGGCAAAGGACGTCAGGTCAGCTGCTCTTTTCTTGATTTTGCCACATTTCAACAGAGATTTCATTAATATATTATCTAATTCATACATTCCTTCATTCATGTTTATGGTGCTGTTAACTTTGATAAGCGAGGATCTAACAATAAGCCTCACTCTAAGTGACAAACAAGGGTAAAAAATTTATGACTCCCCGAATGTGTTTGTGTATGTGTACACTTAGGTGTGTGTGTGTGTGTGTGTTTAATTTTTGTTTGAATTTCTGCCTAAGGTGAGTGTGAGGGTACACTTGTGTACGTGCGTCCTGGATCTAATCCAGGCACTGTGCACCAATCAGTCGATGATCCTCATCTTACTCTTCCACAAGGACACCTCAAGGTCTTGCTGCTGCTGCTGCTGCTGCAACGCGTGGACCTCAACTTTACTGGAGAATCTGAAGACTGGAGAAGGTAGGTGGGCAACAGTGGTTCGTCAACCTCCTGACACCCGGTCACAGATAGTGGAAAAGAACCTCCCTTCATGGTAAGTAGGCCATCTGGGAGGGGTTCCAACCCCAGACCAAAGTTTTCTAGGAGTAACAGAGTCGGCCGAGCCGCCAGGGCCGTTCGCTGGCCAGAGGTATCGATTCCTAGTTTTTTCCCCTGTAGTCAGAGGAACCTCATGGACGAGGCAAGAACATCTCACCCGGGAGGTTCCCGGCACCTGGCCCTCACCACACCCACACCACAGGCAACACAAACACCTCAGCTGATAATGGCATAGATCAGAACGTGGTAGTGCAGACACAAAGGGAGAGACGGTAGGGCGAAAGAGAGGTATAGAAAAGGCCGACAGCAGGATTAATTCAAAGTTATGAAGACGATAAGATTAGTGATGGAGGCTCGTGGAAGAACCCTAGTAAAGTTGAAAGAGCAAGCAAGCAGGGAGGAGCAAAAAGATGGGTGACAGACAGATCTTCAGGTCCAGCTGAATCAAAATAGATAAACAGGTTGTGAACAGAGACAAAAATGCAACAAAAAGAACACCAAGTCGGCCGCTCAACACTGCTGGAACGCAAATAAGAATGTGAATCTGTCCTACCTCTTCCATCCCTTCTTCCTCCTCCTCCTATTCCTTTCCCGTCTGCACTCTTTCTTCCAGACCTTCCCGTAAGCTGAACCACTTCCTCAAGACTATCCCTAGGTGACCTTTCGGGTTACCCTGGCATGACCTGACCTCCCTCTCCAGAGGCCGCTCCCAGGATGTGCTTGTGTGGTGCCATCTCTCCTGCGTCCCTCTCCCTAGTCCGCATGTGCCACGCCCTCCCCCCCCCTCACACTCCCCCCCTCTTATTCCCCTCCTCAGTCTCCCTCCACTCCTGTTACACTACCTCCCCCTCTAAGCAACCTGCACACCCACTCTTACTTCCCTCTCACAGACAAAGGGGGCTCTATAACTCTCACGAAGCATTACTTGCATCTATCGTAATAACAATCGTAATTCAGCCACAACAAGAGTTGATGATGATTGCTATGATCCCCTGGGCTCCAGGCTTAGGTCTCCTCACAGAAGAATTCCTGGACGGCCGTCAGCCAAGGAGCCTGGCATTACCACGATCATACGAGCACCCGGCCAATGTTTCCGTTATGGTACCCGATCACACCTATCTACCGAGACATAGCCTCTCTTCAGCGTGTTGACTGACGTGCTTCTCACGTTCTGCCTGTGAGCACAAAAGTTCCACAGCGGAACACACACACACATACGTGACATCAACTAAGTTACACGTGTAGATGAACAGCTGATTATCTGCACATGAGAAATGTACGAATTAAATCCTGTCTCACACGTGGCAACGCTCAGGCGTATCATCCACCACAGTGAGAGAAAATATTCCCATACATCTCGTCCTGTTTGGATAACGTTTGTGCCCTGGACTGTATAAGGCTGAGGATTACCTTAGTATTGTGTTTATGGAAGAGGAACTACATCCAGATATCCCCAAGATATGTATAAGCACAGACACCAGGAAGTAAAGCGCAAATATCAGTCATTGGAATCATACCTTTATCATTACTCCAGGACCATTCTTTTTTAAAGAGAGAGTCCTGGTATTATCCAGGACCTCTTTCCAGAGGCCCATGCAGTCCAAGGCTGCGCTACTTCCAGTAGCCTGAAAACATCAACTCCTTTAGAGTGAATGTTTTTTTGAGGAGACTGCATTCCCAGTGAAACTGGACTATTTTTCATTCGCTGTGTAACCTTGAGCAGGAGGAGTCCGGTAACACCAATTAGTGGATTTACAGAGGGATAATGATATCTTCGGGAGTGGCGTCATATGCAACATGGCCGAGACGGTTCAACAACGCTGCTTCTTGTGACAAGACACGGTGTCTTCCAGAAATAAGACGTAGTAACCTGGATGATAACTGACCACTGCAGAAATAAACCTGATCAAGCCAACCTCAGCGAGGCTGGAACCCACCACGGCGAGGCGAGAGTTATCCCAGAACGGACCCAGTCAGAGTTGAAGTGGGTTAAGGGCGTCCATGTTCTCCAAGAATCTGCCTGCCGTAGTTACCAGAGGAGTACCCGAGTCTTGGACAACTTAACCACAGTGACTCCGGCGAAGGACATGTGATCGCTGGCAGAAATGAGGGGGGCCACACGCCAGCAGTGGCGGTCTTAATTTGAGTTTTGCGTCCACGTCTCTTAAAGGACAGTGTTACCAGCTTAGCGCTTTGCCAGCTTGTATTTGTTTGTCTCATTCCTCGTCGTTTAGTGGGATAATGAGGATTCAACACAAGTATTTCACATATAATTCAAACGTCTGTCACCAAATCTTTAACTAAATTCGGGAGGACCTTGTTTCTTAGACCATATCGTGAATATTCATGGCTGAAGACCAGATTTTACTGCTGCAGAGGAGAGTTTTGTTGTCCACTTTTATGCAAGTGATAGCAAAGGGCAGCAGCCGCCGCGGCAGGAGCGAGATGTGTGCCCCTGTAAATGCCAGCGGGACCATATACTTCTGGTCCTCCGCGAGTTCTGGTTCTTGTGGCGTCCGCAGGCGGGACGTCATCCTCTTCTGTGAGTCTCCTGGAATATCCCAATAACCTTACGCTTTGGGGAATAACAAACCAATCTCGAGAAACAAGCCTGGCCTTCCCCTGTGAATGAACAAGTTGGGGAGGGCGTGTGCCCTGAAAGTAAAATTGTAAACAAAAGCGAAAACTCGAACTGATACCAGCCATCGTGTGTGCGGGTCTTGTTGCCACAACTCACTTATCTTTTCTTTTTTATCCATAATCATTTTTCCCATAATCATTACCCTTTCAACAATGCCTAATTACAGAATGATATTCATATTTTCCTCTCGCTATGATTCAGTACAAACAATAGTCCCTCGAGATTTTAAAACATAAAAAAAGTTAACTCCGAGCCAATGGTAATTCTTGAACTCGCGACCGTTGCGCGAGTTTTTGTGGGTCGCGCGAAGGTGAACTACTTAAAATTTTCCCTAATGCTGGCAACACAGGAGGTGGGTGACCAGCTCAGCGGATTTCGAGTAAAGGAACACGAGGGAGTTTATCTCGTTATGTTAGATAACGATACACCGGTACGTTACATAGCAAGGAAAACTGAGAGAGAAGTATTCTTGATGATTATCTTAGTCATCCGTTTTATAACTACCTGAATTTATGTGGTAGGTACGTAGCTCTTCCATACACCTTTAGAATTTGATGACAAATCAAACAATAACGATTGTGGAGCACATATGGCGTGATGTGATCATGTGTATGAATGAAGGTGTCCATCAGGAAAACCTCTGAATGTGTTTCCTCTGAATCAACAGAAACTCTCTCTCTCTCTCTCTCTCTCTCTCTCTCTCTCTCTTCCGCCTAAATCAGTGAGTGCCATGTCAATTGGTTTCTTGTACACACGGACGGTTTCTTACGCTAGCAACAACAAGGATTCTGTCATCAACAATAAAAAGTTTTCCGTCAGGAACAATGGGTTCCCCGGGGCCGTAATCAAGCCGTTCATCACTTGTTTACTTTTCTTACCCTGGGACGGACAGTGATGTGGTTAAAGGCACACATACGCACAAACACACACACACACACACACACACACACACACACACACACACACATATATGCCATACCCCTGAATAACTGTTGTCATTGTTTTTTACAGATATTTTTTCGCCACACTGCATAAGCAACCACCTTCTCAGTGAAAATGTTTCCAACACGCCAAATCTATATACATAATTACCAGCTAACCCCGGCGCGCCGGCCAGCTGGTCCCACTACACTAAATTAGAGTTCATCTACAAGATCCCGTCCCTACTCCACCTACTGGACAGCAATGCTTGTAGGCAACCACTGTGTACAGAGGGGGAAGGATGAGGGAGGAACACTTGCGAAATGGGAATTACGTGGGTAAGGTGGGATTCTTTAAGGGAGGTTGTTGGATCGTAGGAAAGATGGTAGTTGGGTGGTTAATGACAGCGGACCATTCCTCTTTCATCTTGTATAGTGACCTGGGCACGACCTGTAAGAATGATGGCTCTGGTCTGTGAGCTGACCATTTGAAAGTCGGATTACAGGCCAGAACAGTCATAAAAAAGGGTCGTACCGTCGCGCTCAAGGGTCGAACAGTCGTCCTCCAGCGTCATGATCGAGGAGGTAAACGCTACTCAGGTCAATGGCTTGTTGCTATGGTCCTCGTGGTTGGTCACAGGTACCCTCCCGACCGTCCCCACTTGTCTGACCTAACTCAACAGTGAACTATGTAACGTGATAGTCACAACCACGCTGCCTCTATATACCCCCAAGCCTGACCACAGTCATCACACCAACCTGCAGGTGGCATCTCTCCCCACCTAACCTACTCCTGCTAAAGATTATGAATCGCTCCATTATTCACTCTGAATTTCAAAACCACCGCCTTTCTCCCCCTGTAAGACTTTATGTTCAGATTATACAGAAAACCTGTTGGCATCTCGTACATTACTGCAGCTTTACACCCCCAGCACATTCTCAACCCCAGCATGCCAGCTTGCCTCCCCAGCCCACCCACAACCTCACCACGTCCTGAACCCCAGCATACATCATCAGCTTACCCGTCCGGCGGCCTTCACCACCACAAATGGGGGGGAGGGGGGGAATAATGATGATGTCCCATCACGATCGTCTCAAAATATCCCTCCCTCAGCCAAGATAGATTATCTATTTCCGGCAACACACTCAGCACGGCAGCGGCCGCTCACGCTGGGCGGGACACACCCAACCCGGGCCCGACGCTGGCCAGGTTTTTCAGAGGTTTCCCCGCTCCTGGTGTGCACCGGGGTGGAGGGGGGTGGGGAGGTGTCACGGGAGGTTCAGAGGCCGAGGTCCTTGCCTGGGGTGGGGTAGGGGGAGGCCCCCTGGCCCTTGCCCTTTGTCTGCTCTCCACGTGGAAGGCTCAAGTCCGGCGAAGACGAGGGATCAAGGGCGACTTCAACCCCCACAATCACCGCCAGCCAATTGTGAACGAGCTAAGGCGTTGACCGCACTGACCGTTTTCAGTCTCCACGCACGCCGCTCTCACCACCACCACCACAAACAACACCCTTGTCGAGCCCCCAGCATAAGCTGTGGTTCCGAAGCGTCGAATTCAGCAAACACAGTTGTGGCCGGGCGGCGAGGCGATGCGAGGCATCCGCCAAACACACACACACACACACACAAGCCGGACGTTCACCTAAACCAGCGACACCCACGCCCACCAGAAAGCCAGGGGGCGACACCCCCGCCTGGATCGGTTCGCCCTGCTGTTCTGCCTCGGCCGCCTGTCCGCCGTGGTCGCCTCCAGCATGACTTACCCGTGGCTGAAGTCAAGGTTCTTTCTGGTCACTCGCCACCCAAAGAGGACTGGCTACCCGGGAGAGGGCTGCTCCCTGTAGCCCACCCTATTACGTCCTACAGGTCGTCCCTCCCTCCCTCCTGTCTAACCACCACCTGAACGTGTACGCCACAGGAAAAAAATAATAGTTTACTGCTTGTAATGTGACCAATGACCATCTGCAGGACCCGTGCCACATGCAGGGACTGAAGTTCATCTGCCTTGCCTGAAGCGTGTCATGATGGAGTATGAAGACAGCACAAGACACAGGCCCGGGTATGGAGATAACATACGTCCCCACAGTAACAACACACACACACACACACGTCAAAGCCTGACAGCGAATGCGGTGATAACATCACGGTGAGGACGGATCAGACGGGCTGGTGAGCACGTCTCGTCCGAGTGCGATCAACGCGTACCGATCGTTGTGATCCGCCTCCGACGTGCAGACTCCCATGTTCGTTAGGGCTGGGCAAAAATAGCAACCAACCCTCAACCCCATCTCAAGCCCAGAAGGGCGATCTCCGGCTGCTGCCATTCATCGCTCACTGAGTGGTATAACCGGACTTTAAGCCTTCCCCACCACACACCTCCAGCTGCAGCCAGCCACGGATATGGATGGATGTCCTTTGAGCTCGCGACTGGTACGTTATGTATTAGTCTGCCCAAACCTATACGGTTGACACACGACGCCCCGCGATAAACAGGCATTTTACCCATCAATGCATACAAACAGAACCCCATAATGATCTGTCTGCTTTCACAGTCTAACAGTACTACATAACGACATCTGCCGTAACGCTACCCCATGACAAAGGATCGGAGCAACCCGTTCGTCGTCCTTCTCCTCGAGCAGTAAGAAATTTTGATTCCAATTTCAACACGAGGATCGCAACAGACATATATCTAAAGCAAACTGTTGTTAGGCTCCAGGATCAAGGGTCCTTTATAGCAGCGAAGGTATAACTACAACATTTATCAGGCACACAGTTACACTAAGATTTTCAAGGATCAAGAAATACTTGCTCATCTGGATTACACCTTGTCGAGGAGGGTCGGTCGCTTTACTCACAGGAGCGAAGGGCGTGGTGTCAGTGGAGCTGCCAGAGGTCGCTAGACGGTCTATTTAAAATCCCACCAAATAAAGACATTAACTGCTGCGTTTTACTGCTTTGTGTGCTTGTTTATAGGTAGTATATATGCTCCGTGTGTTTGTTATCGCTCTACTCGGCAAACAAGCAAGGAACATAATCATTAAAAGAACAAGAGACGTGCTGGGTAGACAAGGCAGACCTGAATCAAACTAACACTTTTTACGACAATCATTTTTAAATCACGAACCATAACGGACTCATGTGTCATTTCCAGCCGTGTGATCACTATTTATGTTACGGGAAGAAAGTTTTACATTCGTGGTACCCCGTCTCTTAACAGCGTGTATGTCTATACTCTTATGTATGCATAGGCACAGAGCATCCTAGGTTACGCCAGGTACCTATTTTAACGACCATTTCCAAGGGGAGGATGAACAGCTGGATGGACTGTCGACCATCCAGCTGTGTATGTGTGTGTGTGAACTCTACATGTATAAATTGGTAGATTTACACGAGTATGCACGCGTGCATGTAGTGTTAACCATGAATATCCTTTATATAAGCCCTTATCTTTAAAATTTAATGAATGAATGATAATTACTCTAATGAAATATGAAAATCAGCCTCACTGAAAAAAGGTTACAAAGCATCTGGAAATGTAAAATACCTTTCAATAACTAAATGAAAATCTGGGATTAGCTGTGGGTCATCTGCCGCACCTAGGATTCGAATCCGGGCGGGCCCTTGCGTGATTCACTCACTGTCAGCGAAGCTCTGTGTGTGTGTGTGTGTGTGTAAAAAGTTAACCTTTGACCCTACCCGCAGTTGTAAGGTCAAAGGTCAGTGGTATCAAGGATGTGGTCAAGATAAGTGTGTGAAGATGAGGGTGAAATAAAGATGGCGTTTGCCCGAAGATGTACAGTAGACAAGGGGTGTGGTGAAGGTCAGGGATATAGTGAAGATGAGGGTGTAGTGAGGAAAGGGTTTCGTGATGGACTTTCATCTGACCCTCAAGGGTATTGTGATTATGTGTACTGAGGATGAGGCACTGTGAAGATAAGGGTCAAGTGAAGATGTTGGTGTGATGAAGTGTAATGAAAGTGAATGAATATGTCGTGAATATATAGGAAAAGTGAACATGTTAGGATCAGAGTGTGGTGAAGACTACCTCTGGCCTGAATCCCAAAATAATCAATGATAGGCTCCGGGTTGGCCGTATTAAATGATAATAATAATAATAATAATAATCATAAGAAAAACAACACAAGAGGAAGAAGAAAAATAAACTGCTCAGCAACAGAGTAGTTGGCTGTAGGTATTTGAGAATCAAATGTATACACAGAAAATGATATATCCTCTTTCTATGAATAGGAGACATAATTGAGGAAAATAAAGGACACTCCAGCATATCCAACTGAAGAAACTGAAAACCCCCTTTATGGCGCATGCCCCTCAGAACATAACAAAGGAAATAAACAAATTATGTCTGATGCGATTTAAGATGTCATTTTACATCAGTGAATTTCTTAGCAATCGAAGTCTCCAGTGATCGAAATTTTCAGTGACCTGCAAATATCAAAATCTGTTGTGATTTAAACTTCCAGAGACTGAAATTTTCAACGACCAATATATATAGCGGTCGAAATCAGGAACGACTAAAATGCTCAGCGACTGAAATTCCTAGTAATCGAAATTTTCAGCAACTGAAGCCTCTAGCTACCAAAATCTCAGGGGACAGAAGTCTCGAACGACCAAGATCCCTAGCGATCGAAATTCCAACGATAAACTATGATTCTAACAACCCAGGAATCCACGTAACGGCCGGGTTGACCCCGATAACTGCACTTCTCCCGCGCTGAATCGAAATTTCGCAAGACGTGGTCATGTAATGTCACGTCCACGTGATTCATAGCTCAGGTGTCGTGGGGGAGGGGTTAACGGCGAGGCGGGCAGGAGAGGAACAAAGGACGGCGGAAACATTATAAGAGGTAATACAATGGCGAATGGACAGAATAACAGCAAGCCGAGGGATCAAAGTACTCGAGACAGAAACGTACAATAAAGAAAAAGGAGTAAAGAATAATACGGAGAAGGATTGTAGCTCACAATGTCATAAAAATGAATAAGGAAGAATTCAAAACTTCAACAAAAAAGAACTTACGAGGCAAACAGATAAAACCTGTGACACCTGAGGAACAGAGAGAGAGAGTGTGAGGGGGGAGGGAGCCAACAAATGGCAGAGGACGGTAAACTGAAGATAAGATCATTGGGAAAATGTTGAGAAGAAATTAGAAAAACTTAAACGAGGAAAAGAAACACCGGAGAGAGATACGAGAATCGGTGAAGGAGATATGAAGAAAATGCCAAGGAGGAGGAGATAATACAGGAGGAAATGAAACACTAAATAATAATGAATGAAATGAACGAAGCGGTTAGGAAAAATTACCCTGCTCACAGCAGGAAGCGCACGGCTCAAGGATGACACATGAGAAAAGCGATGTATGTAAACGCGGTTGAGCGTCCACATGTGGAGCAAACACTGTGCAAACAATACGTGAACAATGTGGTGCAAACAGTCAGAAAAGCAGATATGCAGAGGGCAAACTGCCGGCAAACACTTGGCAAACAGTGGGCAAATATTGGACAAACTGTCGACACACACTGGACCACACTGTCGGCAAACACAGCAAACTAAGAGCAAACACAATCAACAAATACTGGAGGGACAGAAGGTCAATAAACACGACAAAATAACAATGGACGAACCGGAAAAAAAGAAGAAACAAAAACCCGAAAATATAAAAGAACAACCAAGTGTTTGACAAGTCATAAAACTCCCAGAAATAGACGTATTCAGCCAGAGGGGAAAAGATCCATTGTTGTGTTTTGCTCGACATTTTTTCCTCGTGTTCAGTCATCGTCGTACAACTGGCAACACCGGTACGTGACATGTCGTCGCAAACCCAAACCGTTAATGGTTCCCGTTAGCTAATTTTTTTTTTTCAATATTAAACAAATTTTTATAATTTTTCATTTTTATCTTACAACAATTCATTAAAAGTCTATAATTTTTTTCTTATCTATTTTTTGTACCATCAGTACAGTTATGGTGAATCTGCGTCAATATACATACTGTATTACTATTAAGCGACCTGGTGATGCTATTTTACTGATCTTTTAAGTCTGATTCCTTTATTATTATAATTCTTATAAGTGATATCTTTGTTATCAATGCTAACAAAATTACGACTATCTTTTACCATTACTTTAGGCATTCGAATGAAGTAGTAGTAGTAGTACCATTATTATCATTATCATCATCATCTAAATATCATTATCATAACAGAGTCGGTATTGCGAGGTGTAGCTGACGATGGTTCTCCCAGGATGGAGGAGGGAGGGAGGGAGGGTGTGGCGACCATGTTGTCTGCCTTAGACATGGTAGACAGTGGCGGGGGGTGGGGGGGGGGCTGTGTCTGGCCAGTGCCCCACGGGTCCTGGTCAGTGACTGGGAGACAGGGGACGGACAGTCCCAAAGCTCTGGAGATGGAGAGTGTCAATTTGGTTGTGGTTGTGATAGTGATGGTGGTGGTGGTGGTGGTAGTTGGTAGTGGTGGTGCTGATAGTGGTGATGGTGGTGGTGGAAGGTGGGCACATGAGGTGTCAGGAAGTGAAGGTGACACAGGAAGGAAGTGACGTCAGGAGGGAATGGGGGAGGGAGGGGGACACAGAGGAAACTTGCCTAAATGTCAAGTTCATGTGGGAAGTTCTGATGACGTCAGAGACGTGCTGCCGTCACCCCGGACACACACACACACCAGATGACGCTGGAAGAAGGCACAGACCCGGGGTGCACGAGGAAGTGGTCAAATGTCACACAAATCCTCAAGAAATGGGACCGGGAAATTTTGCGCTGGTCAACAGACCGGTCTCTCTAGCGAGCGTGGTCTGTTGAATATTACATTATGATAACCAAAAAGCAAACGGATGAATACCTGCCGAGGAGAAGTTATATATGCGAGAGACAACACGTGCTCCCGGGGGAGACGTCTCATGCATCGCATATCTTTTAACACTCCTACGGGTGGGCTCAGTTCTAAACAAAGAGAAAAGTGAGCGGGTTGTGTGCATCTGGAGTGCCGGAAATTATTTGACACTGCGCCACACGAAAGGATGGAAAATATCGTGGATCCTCATGCAAGAATAAGAGGAGACTCGTCCGACTGACGGAAAATTACCATAGTGGAAGGGAACAATAAAACATGTCAGAGAAGCCCTCTCGAAATGAGATGTGGTTCCCCAGTGGCAATCCGCAGGGCTCAGTCCTGAAAGCAATGTAATTCTGGATCTAAGTAAATGACTTGCTAGGATTGGAATACGCCAGGCCATAGGGGGATGCAAAGAGTGGGGACTGCATCAACTTGCCGAGGGACCTACACAAACTCCTAAACTGGTCTAGTACATGGTTGATAAAGTTCGTCCCGAGAGAATGTAAGACAATGAGGACAAGAAACAGTTTAATGAGAGCTCAGTATGACGATTATCCAGCATGATATAAACTGCAGGAATGTGTGTGTGCGTGAGAGATGGACCTAGTCTGTCGCCTTAGCCCCACCGTAGGGGGAACATAGGAGCAACTGCATTGGAGTACATGAATCCGGAAATACTCAACAAAATATCCACAACCTATATTAGGACAACAGAATATGTTTTCCAAGTTTGGTTAGCCGCACTTAGAGGGGCACAAAGGACTAACAAAGAAGGTGCAGAGGAGGAGCAACAAATATGCTGCCAGAATTAAGACAGCAGAGGCATAGTGAAAGGTGTGAGGCCGTAAATTTTTTTTCACTATAGAAGAAAGAAGAGTGAGTGGTGACTTGATCACAACCTTTTAAGTGTTTCAGCTAGTCGCACGTCGGCAGCACAGAACAGTTCTTCGAGAAATTCGGAGACGGGACAACCAGAGACCATAGCAAGACACGTATTAAGAAAAAAGACGTAAAGAAGTATTTTTCTAGTATCGAGTCGTGGATGAATGGAATCAAATTTGCAGTCAAAATGCCACTGCGTTGAACATACGGAAGTTCAATAAGTTGTACGACAATGTTCAAGAGATGGGCGGCACGAGTGTAGAACTCCCTTCCCGTATTGTACAAACAAGTGATTAAACACACACTACGCCACCATCACCACCGCCACCACACCCCAGACACGCTGCACCTCATTAACTAAACCCATCCGGGTTCTCTCCCTCACACCAGACACAGCAGACGACCGCCTGGTTAAGCTATGTTTGAGGTGGGCCGCCTCTGTATGGCCTTTCCTGTGTAATTCCAGGGCTAATGTGCGCATGTTTGGGACACGGGACACACGATCGTATATAGCCAGGACGGAGGGCCGAGTTTGCCTTCCTCTTCTGCAGACGAATCAACCAAATGAGAAAAAAAAATCGACCATAAATGTCAGTCTGAGGTCTTACCAATTTTCGTCTACCTATTTATACTCCTATTACCATCCTGTGGTTCTAACTCTCCTATTTCTGCGCACATATTGATTCTGACGTGGTTAATCCAACCCCTTTGTGTAAACTTATCGACACCCAGTCTCCTTATTTCAAGTTTTTTCTTGAGGACTAGAATTTATTGACTCAACATTCCTAACCCACCAGTCCACACACTAATACCAGCCCACCTATGGTACCACCAGGGAATGTTTACAGTCATCTACCTGACGAATGACACACTTCTATTCCAAGTTGCTCTTTCCTCTCTCTCTCTCTCTTCCACTCCGACCCGCAGACCTCGCCATTCCTGGAACTCCTTTCCTCCAGCCATTTCCTGGCCTCTTGCATGACAATGACCCATATATATACATCTCCTTCTCAGGTGTTCACTGACCACCACAATAATCGGACAGAAAAATGCTGTGACGACAGACTCAAAAAGACTAATTTACCCACCTGAGTACGAAGCACTCACTGCTCACCATCATGAGTACAAGGACAACATGCCTAGAGCACTGGAGAATGCTATGAGTAACGTACGTTCCCTGCGACAGGTCGGTGCGCATGGATTCAAAGGGAAGCAGAAAAAAATGTAATCATTCCAGAGAAAATACTGGAAGTAAATTGTCTACAGACGTAGCCATAAGACGGTCAGTGCTTGCATGCTTGTTATATGCCTGCTGCCTTGAGTAAGGAAGACTCATGAGGCAGTACGGTGAATGAGGCACTACGGCGAGTAATGAGTCACATGACGATGAACAAAAGGTTGAGTGATTCACGTGACTGTCCACAAGGCCATGTGTGGGTCCGACAAGGAACAGTCACTGGGAATGACGAGAAACGATCTGGCGCGCGTGACGATCGGCCATCAGTTACCCCAACTGGCCTTTAAGAGAGAGAGAGAGAGATAGTATAAAGAAGCAGCCCAGAAACTAAAGAACAACTTAAGAGAGCAAAGGAATGAAGCAAGTGAGAGTGACTCCACCCCATCCCCCCACCCCAGTGAGAGTGACCCTAGACAGTGAGAGTGAGCCAAGGTAAAGACACGAGTGTGTGAGCAGAGAGCGAGAGTGATCTCAGAGTGAAAGTGAGTCTGTAGGAGTGAGCGAGACGACAGTGTGAGATAGCACAGAGAGAGTGAGAGAGTCAGCCCACCACAGAGTGAGGAGCCAACAGCTCAGGTCAAAATAAAAGTCCCACTCAGCTACAACAGACCCCCCACTTCCCCCATGTGGCAACCGACCACCCAAGCCTCCGTGCCACCTAGACTTCGAGTCTGAACGAGATCGAGCCTTACAGCCTGGCTGGCCCCTGAGGACTGACGTCTAAACAAGTCTAGCAGCAAGTTGGCAGAGTCTGAAAAATAGGATTATATCCCACTCTCCTAGTGTGGGTAGCAAGTCTAGCAGCCCTCCGGGCTTAGGGTGAGAATTCAGACTCCGCTTGTGATAGCATCAAGTCTGGGGCTACCGACAAGGCTGGAAAGGGTAGCAGTCCTCCTGCACTGCCGGACGGGATAAAAGTCTGCTTACGCCTCTTGATAACGGGACCAGACGCTGGCCCGACCCGCACGAGTGAAAGTCACATTCAGAAAGTCTCGACCGAGTCTTAAGTCTGAGTACGTGAGAGCGAAGGTGATAGCAAATATGCCCAGCTGAATAAAGACAGATTATATATATATATATATATATATATATATATATATGAGAGAGAGAGAGAAAGCAAGCCCACCCAGTCACCACAGAAGGGAATTACAAACCAAACATTGTGTCTTAAGGCGGGACGGGGGACCGCCTGAGGAGAGGTCAGTTCCCACTCTCCCCGGCACACCCGGCCAGGGGAGAGGCCACTCCCCACTCTCCCCGGCCCACCAGGCCAGAGGAAAGGAGAGTTCCCACTCTCCCCGGCCCACCAGGCCAGGGGAGTGGAGAGTCCCCACTCTCCCCGATCCACCCAGCCAGAGGAGAGGCCAGTCCCCACTCTCCCTGGCCCACCAGACCAGAGGAGAGGCCAGTTCCCACTCTCCCCGGCCCACCAGCCCAGGGCTAGAGGCCAGTCCCCGACCGCCTCGGGCCAGGGAGAGAGCGGGTCCCCCAACACGAGAGTGAGAGTAGTGGTGCAGGTGGTCTGGCAGGCGGGCCAGGGAGGCCACCTCACCCTCGGGCCACCGCCGGGGTAGTGGGGGGGAGAGGGGACACGAGTCAACAGCTGACCTCCAGGTGAGCCAGAGGTGACCTGGGAGAGACTGTAAGACCTGAGGATGTGAGACTGTTGGAGACACGAGACAGCCGAGAGAGGCAGTAGGGGCATAAGGGGAGACCATAAGACTTGGGGGGTGGGTGAGGTGAGGGATGACGACTTCCGAAATGCTGAGGAAAACGTAAAAAATAAAAGGTCTGGTTGGTTGGTTGGTAGGGGACTGTGGGGTGTCGAGGGGTGGGGGGAATTCGGGAGGAGCCACAGACGCGGCGACTGAGAGAGTATCTGTGAAGTGACGTGGGAGGCAATGGGGGCCAGGAGGAATGGGAATAATACAACAGGACCTGAGAGTCAAGTGTTTACTTCCATCCCCCTAAGGTCAACCTCTGTGGCGGGTCAGGAGGCGCTGCGCCTCAGGTCGACCTCCAGACAGCCTTAGCAGCGTGGTGCCAGGTCCTCCTGACCCCTGACCCCTGGCCACTCGGACACCAGCAGGAGCCGTCCGTCCCCCCAAAACCCAAAGTGTCACGAAGGATCATTTGGCTGGTGGTGCGCGGGGCCCCGGACGGGCAGGCTTGGGTCTGAGTAACTGTACCCACACCAATCCCCGCGACCTTGCCCTTTTGCACGGCGCTGAAGGAGGAGGAGAGGCGAGAGCGAGGGAGGGGGAGGAAGTGAGGGCCCTCCCTGCTCCTCCCGCCGAGGTATGGAAAGTGGCAGAGTCGTGGTGGGCCCCCCACGCGCCGCCCCCCACCCCTCTGGTTCACAGGCACAGGCTGTCGTTGTGTCACGTTCACGGCGCGACGGTCGTTCTGAGGAAGAGGTCGTGCGACCCGTTCTTTTGTGATTCATCTGCATACATATATGTGTCTTTGTTTGTGTGTATGTGTGCCCGTGTGTGAAAGGAAAAATATGTAAATATTTCATATATGGACATCTAGACTCAAAGAATCGGTAAACAACAGAACTGACCAGGGATCGCTGGTCACGGCAGTGCTGAAATGTCAACAGTGTGATATTCTTACGTCATCTGCAGAGCCGCCTGCCTGCCAGCACGAGACGTATGTAGCAATATAACAGCACTTGTCAGTGGGTGATGAGACATGTCCTCACCTCCCAGCATCATCTGGCGCTGACCACAACACGTTCATGGGACGGCAGACTATCACCTCTCTCCCTCTTATACGTGCCAATTAAATCCGGAACAATTACTCGCCCAGAATAAACACTTGAAAAATCACCAACGCAATCACTCGAGTAAGGACTTAATGAGCGGCCTCTCCTGCCCGCTTTGGAAGGAGGGTTTTCCGGCAGTGACGAAGTACCGCAAGCCTGGCTGGCCTTGGGCAAGACTTTCACTTGCGGCAGTGCCTTGACCTTAAATAACCCCATGACCTTCGGTAATGGCTTGACCTTCCATAACCCTGTGCCTTCTGACAATCTCGTAACCATGAATAATAAGCATTTCCATCGACCTGTACCAACAAATGACCTCAGATGACCTTCTGATCTTTCCCTGCATCCATGACCCTAGACAGTCGCGGGGACCTTGAACCGTCCAGTGACCTTTTGATAATCCCAAGAGGCCAGACGATCGTGGGACCTTACACTGTCCTTCGACTTGAGGAGTCCCTCTGACCTTAGTCCTTCAATGACCACATGACTTTATATACGACTCTACAGAACCGCCAGGCTAGCCTACCTGAGCAACAGACCCGCGTGTATCCCGGACTGTGTACGTCCCTCATCTAGCCAGCGGCAGGAACTTGCTACACATCAGTATAGCCAACACTTCCTTCAGTAAACTATATTTCTAAGACGGCGCCGCTGCTACCAAATTATTACATATCTTTAAGAACTATGTTTCGATGAAACTGGCAAGAGTTCATGCAAATAAACACACCCACACACGGGATACATATGTACATGAGAAGGGGAGGGAATAACAGTCAAACCATCCTTCCGCTTACTGCCTCAACCAGTGTACCCTCTGGCAGACTGTCTACATTCGTTATCCATTATTCATTCACGCATCTCTTAAGATCTGAACATATCTGCAAATGTGAAACTCCAGAGAACTTTAAACAAAAAGTTGTTCATTATCTTGAACGTTGAAATAAAAAAATAAACTGAACCATGGCATGTGAAGCGTCCCGGGTAAACCATGGAAATGTCTGTGGGGCCTGGATGTGGATAGGGAGCTGTTGTGGTTTCGGTGCATTACACATGACAGATAGAGAATGGATGTGAGCAGTTGAGGCATTTTCTTCTGTTCCTGGCGCTACATCGCTACAGCGGGAAACGGCAAACATGTATGGGGATATATATATATATATATATATATATATATATATATATATATATTGTTATTAAGCGGAAGGAATAGTCAATGTGGGTGAGACTAATAACATAAGCAGATAAGCAATATCGAAATACTAGTAACAATCAAACACTGTTAATATGGCAATACCACAGCGTGACACTCCAAGGGCAAGAAACAACGAAGGCGAGACGGAGGTGGGGGCAAACGGTGGTCCTGGCATCACTGTGGGCAACGAAACGTGAGCGCTTTGGCATCATCGCCTGCAGGATATAAAGGGCAGCCAGTCTGGCGATACCGTAGGAAAGAAACAAAGGGCAGCACAGCAAGAAATTAATGGCGATACGACAACAGCCCAGGCAAGAAACAGGGCTATCGCGTCGCACCGTTAGTAAAGGAAACAAAGGAGAGAATGGCAACGCCACACGCAACAAACACGGGCCAGTGCCAAGCGAAGCCGACGAAACGGATATGAAAGAAAATTCGGCGCATGGCAGGCACGCCTGGCAGTATGGCAACACTGCGAGAGAGGGAACGAAACAACGGGAAACTACACAGGAACGAAACGACAGGAAACACCTCTGACAACGGAACGACGGGGAAAAAGAAAACGAAACGAAACGACAGAAAACACCTCTGGAACGAAATGACGGCAAACATGACAGAACAGTTTAAAAGCGAGAGCCAATATGACAAAACGCCTGAACAAAAGAGCGTGCCAACAGCACCACGACTTGCAAGAAATAATGGGCAATATTGTCAACAGTACCGCAGGAAAGCGGGAACGGTTAATCCGGCAACACTGCAGGAAAGAGAGAACGGTTAATCCGGCAACACTGCAGGAAAGAGAGAACGGTTAATCCGGCAACACTGCAAGAAAGAGAGAACGGTTAATCCGGCAACACTGCAAGAAAGAGAGAACGGTTAATCCGGCAACACTGCAGGAAACACACAGCGAACTATTTTACACTACCGCACGACACCACTGGGCGTTATGGCGCGACCGCAGGAAACAAATAACGGTAAATGCTGCTACCGCAGGAAATAAATGCCAGACTACATAAGAAAACAACGGGTAATATGGCATCACTACAGAAAATACCGGGTGGTATGGCAAAAGCGCGGGAAAGAAATAACGAACACATGTCAACACAGTCTCCCGAAAGACGAGTACTGTAGTAACAACACAGAAATAACGAACAACATGGCAACACCGTGTGATGGAAACAAGTATGGCAATACATGTCATGATGGCATATAAAACGGAGAGTACCATACCGTATAATAACCTGCGTATATCTTAACTACATAACACATATCATACAACGACTTCGTAAGCTTGAGGCCGAGACAGCATAACTGGAAAGTTATAGAAATAACGCTGATGAAGCGGAGAGCGAGAGAGAGAGAGAGAGAGAGAGAGAGAGATGTAGAAAACGATCGAACGAGACAAGACTAAAAAAAATAATATGAAATAAATGAGGATCCAAAATAAAGAGAAAGTTATAACACTTGAGAAGAAGAAGTGACATAACACAGGTATAACAGAACAACACACATTATTTGGGCCTATAAAGAGTAGCTGGGGAAAGACTTCAGATGACACGGAGGAACTAAGAAAACAAACTTCAATCCCAAACCATAAGTGTGGCAAGAACTAGACAGGGGTGGAACACTGAAAAATGTGAAGAAAATGAATGATAAGTGAATGAATAAGAATTAAGATTCCACAAGTGAATAAAGAGGAGGTTAAGAATATTATTTAATAATTCACATTTTGTGTACATCATATTTTGGTTTATTAATATTTTTCTACTAAAAATTATGTATGTATACATTTACTTTAATATTATGTCTTTCTCTGCGTATATATATATATATATTCTGAAGTTCCAGAGGGCCTACTGCTGTGGATATACCATATCATTTGTTCGTGTTATCATGTCTCAGTAAGGAAGACGTGAAGCCAGTACTATGTGTACACAAAACAATCGTTGCTCCGTAAGACAAAGATAACATGATTCGAAAGAATTTATCCATCACGTAGACAGAGAACGCTTGAGGGTGAAGTACAGCCATGTACAGACAACATCACCTTGCAAAGGATTCCAGTGTTTATCATCTACCGTGAGCAGAGGCAGTCTCTCCTCGTCTTCTGTACCACCTGCCCAAGCAAACGACCGCAACATCTCCTACCTTGCCGAAGAGCGATGCCCAGAAGGCCAAGCGAACTGTTTACCCGATCAACTCGACCATAAACCTGCCCACGCTAGTGCCAGACCCTCCACTAAGATCACCACTGAGGGTACCAAGACACCACACATCACCACACAATCACCACACAGGGTCGGGCCTTACACACACAGTGAGCCGAGGTGCCATGTTCTCGGCGGGGTGTTCCCACGTTGACTGAGGCTCCAGCTCGTAGCGGGGCCCCTCCTCCTGCTCCTGCTGCTGCCGCTGCTTCCGGGGTGGGGCAGAGGGCGTGGTGTGTGCCGCTGCACTTCTGTCCCTCCAGTGGCAGCAGTGGTGAGGTATGGGGCCAACCACAATCACTGTGTGGTGCTTGTGTTCTGGGTTATGGTGTGGCAGTATTGGTTGTCATGGTGCTGTTGATGGTTAAGGTAATGACGATGGTTACCATGGGTAATCCTGGTACTGGCATTGAAGGGGTGATGTTGTGATGCTGGTGGTGGTGGTGATGGTGCTAATGCTGTGATGGTAAGAACAGTGGTGGCAGCAATTCTGGTGCTGGGCTGGTGACAGTGAGGATGGTGATGATGGTGAGGTGGAGGGAAGGGAGGGAGGGGTCATAGTGACTGTGGTGGTGATGGGATGGTGGTGGTAGCAGTGCAGGTGAGTCACCCTCCCAGACGCCTCGCACCGACCACCTCGACATTCACCACCATATGAACACACTCTCTGGCCCGCTGACGCCACGGACGAACTCGCACTCTGAACGGGTGTAAGTGGATATGTCCCTGTCGTGTGCTTGCGTCTCAGTCCTCAGGTCGTGACCCTGGGACGCCAGGTAAGGTCAACAACCCTCTCAGGCGGCCAACGAACAACCCCCCTCCCCCTACCCCGCCCCAGCCTGGTCCAACACGGATCTTGTTGTTTCCTTGTCGTAAAAATGAAACTTGTTCTGTTTTGACACAGTTCAGTTTTTGTCTCGTGATGGGGTCATCCCCAGAGCTGTTGAACCCTGCAAGTGGACCCCGTCCGTGGGCAGCGACACTTCACAGCGTCGTTGCGATCCCACACGACCACTGTCTGAGGGCGATGACGGCCACCCCACCCCCGAAAGAGGTGACACGATTTGTCAACGCAACTCCAACTGTGGATGACGACCTCCCGTCAACACGGACGAGAACGAGACAGGCCGGTCTTTAGTCGTCATGATCCGTCAACAGATGTCATTACCCTCCCCGTTGTGGTGGCGGCCGCGGGGCCAGGGCCGTGCTACTGCTGCTGCTGCTGCCCACAACACTCCACCGCCTCAAGGCCGGGCGGTGGACAGCTCTCACTGGCCGAGACAAGAGAGCACGAGAGCCGCTACTATAGGGGAGACGGGGACGTGCCCTGGCGGTAGGGTAGGGAGTACAGTGAAGGTGGGCACTCACGTGTTGGGAACACAGGTTGGTGTTAAACACCTCTCACGACAAGTTCTCTCTCCCCAGCCTCACTCCCACAGCCTGAACCACCCCAGCCTCACCCCCACACAATCTCCCCACCGAAAACAAGTAAACAAAAAAATTGACAAAGTTTCACTTGACCATGTACCACTAGGAGGTTGTTGTTCTCTCGTATGTGATATAAGTTCGAAGTAAAGACCACTACAATAATGGGTCGAAAGGCCAATGAACACGTAAGTATAAAGAAGACCTTGACGTCAGCGGGGCTGAACACACTGCACAAATAAAGCCAAACTTCCCCCACAGGACAGAATTGCGAAGGTACTGTGAATCTGAAGATACGTTAAAGAGAGGGAATCCCAGTTACTGTAGGTATTTCACTTCACGGCAACATTGATTGACATTCATAGAATAATTCAGGCGCTTGTCATCTAATACAATCACAGCGAAGACTTGAACTGATGCTCTTCAGTATCAAAGGCAAACACACAACCGCGTACCAACGGTGTGCTCGAACCCAGCCACGCCAGAGTAGGGAGTCGAACCCCGGCACCAAGCTTGACACCTGCGCCACTCTTTGAAAAACATGGTGACCAAAGCCACTAACACGCGGGGATCGAAATCACCAGCGAACACGTCGGTGAACGACCACCAACAGCAAATTGCCTCGTTGAGATGATACAACAACCAATTACATTCCTACACAAGAAGTTAAATCTAAATATGAAACAAAGACAAACGCACGTAACGGAAGTGCAACATTCATACGATAACACACGCGAGTGCAAAACTCTCTCCCCGTAACACACGCACATTATAAGACCTATGCTGTGACTAAGACACAGGCAGCACTCAAGCCAGCTAGCATTTGAAAGGTATAAGACAGCATGAAATAATATCAACAGGATGAGAGAGGAAGAACACAGAAGAAACTTTGGTAGAAGAGACAGCGTTCAAAGTTGCACATAATACGAAACTTTTCCATGGGTTTATCAGTGATATTTGTAGAAGATATTGTAATAACATGCGAAGAAAAAATGACAAGATCAAAAATTGCATTCGCAGCAGAAGACGCCAATCACATGGGATGGGGAGGCCCTGGAAAACACAAACACGACTCGAATGCATACACGCACTTCCAAAAGGTCTTGACCCATATGAGGCTCGTGGTCCAGATGAAATGTCTTCGTATGTACTGAAGATGTGTGCATATATATGTACACACTTGACGAGCCACCTGAAATACTGTTCAGACGTCGCTAGAGGAAAGTGGAGTACCAAGGGAACGGCAGAGGGTAAATATCATGACTTATTTAGGAGACCGGGAGGTTGCGCCGAACAAGACAGGTCTCTGACGAGGGCGGTCTGTAAAATACTGAAAAGAGATAATCAGGAAACAACTGGATGACAACTCGAGAAGGACGAATTACCCAGGTGAGAGACAACACGGATTTAGGGGAAAGAAGGTCATACGTAAGTAACCTCAGACTCCCATGAAAGAGTGATCTAAGTTTCAGACAAGTGAGGTGGCTGGGATGAGCGTGCGTGTGTGTGTGTGTGTCTGTTGCTGGACTGACGGAAACCATCTGACTACCTTATAAGAAGTTGGTAAAGAGGTTAGATCTTCAGGCAAGAATAAGGGGGAAACTCCCTCGTTGGACTGAAGATTATCTTAATAGGAGGGAACAAAGGATCCATGTCAGAAAAAGCATTTCCGCAATGAGCCTGGGTCGCCGGCGAAGGTAATCAACGTTGCTTCTCTTTGATCTATGTACACGTCTTGCCGGAAGGGTTGAACTCAGTGTGTCTGCGGATGATGCCAAGGTCGAGTGGTAAGCGAGGGACTGCAACCAACTTGTAAGACTAAGACTTAGAGTAACTCCAAAGCTGGTCAGACACATGGTTGATGATGTTCGGCTCTAGTACGCTTAGTACTGAGGATGGGACTCATCAAAAGACGGCCCCAGCAATGGTACAATCTGCCAGGTAATAAGCTGCAGGAATTGGTGAGTGAGGGGGACCTGGGAGTCGACGCTGTGCCTAACCTGTTGCCAGAGTCCCACTTTAGAAGTGTGAAGGAGACAAATTGTGCTGCAAATATCATAACAGCATTCAAATAAATGGATAAAGAATTATGTTGCGAGCTGTTCGGAGCGTTTACCAGGCCAAAACTATACCGTGTTTCTCAAGTCTGGTCACTGCAACTGAGGGAGCACAAAATTCTAATAGAGACGGTCTAGCGGAGGTCGACAAAGATGGTACCGGAATCAAGAGCCGAGTTACAGCGCAAGGTAAATGACCATAAATCTGTCCATCATGGGAGAGAGAAGAGTAAGCAGAGACTTGATCACAACCTTTAATTATCTTCATATCACTTTGATAAAGTTACCACTGAACAGTTCTTCGGAAGGTAAAGAGACAGAGAGCAACGCGAGACCATAACATTAAACACGAAACTTGTTAGGAAAGATGACGAGAAATACTTTATATACACGGGAGCAGTGGATGAATGGAAGAAACTGAATAATGAAACTGCGAATGTGGACACCACACAAAAGATTAACGTTTTGCAAGGTGGTAGAGAAAGCTTAAAAGACGAGACCCCACGAGTGTAAAGGTCCCTCCCAGTCGACAGCAACAGATAATCACACACGCTCTACACACGCGATCAATCATAGCACAGAACGAATGGCAGACGAGTGTTTCCTGTGGGTCAGTCAGGAGGGCGCAGTGGCGAATACCTGGAAGGGAAGGAATAATGGAAAGTGGAGGCAAGGGTAGAGATGGATGGGAATGTGGTGGAAGGTACGGACGGGAAGGGATATGTGGTTTGAGAGGGGAAGGCTTCTCGGAAGGAGAAGTGAAAGTGTGCCACTGTGGGAGTGTGTGAGAGGGTAACATGACGTGCTGGATGACTGACGCACACGGACAACATATGAGGGATATACAAGCAGCAGGAGAGGAGCGTGACGGAGGTCGGGGGATGAGGATGGCACGAGATGAAATGATCATTTTACCGAGACATGGAGAAGCTATCGTCCCACTGATGACACCACAGTGGCAGAAATTGTATTGCAGTAGCTGACCAAGACAAGGAGGAGTGGGGAAGGATGACTGTAGGGCGAGAGGAAACACCAGACAACACAAGGTTCATAATGTACGACAGTGTGTGTTCCATGGTAACACCACTACACATTATCCTTACTATCTTTTCACGGAACGTGTGCCCATCGGCAACTCAAGGGTGGGCCGTTTTGATCCTACTTCTTTCCCTGCACGTCGAAGCTATGGAACTCTCTACCTTCTCATGTCTTTCCCAATAACCTTTCCTGTCACATTTCAAAAGATAGGTCTTTCACTTTCTCAAAAATTAGTAAATCCTTTCCCTTGTCATTTCTTTTTCCGTTTCATAATTCTCTCTATATTTCAATTAAGCCCCGACCTTGATGTGGACCTTTGTCCGTGACTGGAGCCTTCAACATTAAAAAATATATAACTACACATGTATGATTATTAACATACATCAACACACAAATCATCAGGCCGCTTCAGCCGCGCTGGCATAGACCAGGAAATAACTAATATGATCAATCAACAGGTGGAAAGGAAAATGAATAAAACGCATCAAACATTAAATAGAAATATGTTCAACAGATGCAGAAGAATAAAAGTAGACAAGGGTCAAGTAGAAAGACAAACAAGTAGGATCAGCAACTTAAATAACTACACACACACACCGTAAATGAACCGAACCATGACCTGTGACCAAGGCCACACACGGAGTCAACCAGAAGATAACAGTGGACGCACATGTCAGTAAGACAGGAAATCCAGCACACACATAATATGCAAATGACACTAAAAGAACACAAATACACACACACGCACAGGCACACACACACGCTCACACACACAAGCAAACACGGAGGCAGAGAAGCTAACCTCAGCTGTAGCCAAGCGAAGGTTACAGGGAAAGCACACAGGAACCCCGCCCCGCCTCCTGACTCCTAGCAAATACAGTGATCAGGAGGACGCTGGATTACGCTGCAGTCGAGTGGTGCAGAATTGGCAAAGACTTCACGTGAACGTTTATAGCCAGACAAGGCATGTATGTGTGTGTGTGTTTGTGTGTGTGTTACTGAGAGAGACTTTTACACTCATGTAACCCCGTCTCTTAACCTTGTATATTGCATATATCATGTCTTTATTCCTAATTGTTTATACACACAGACACACACGCACCAGCCTAAGCCAGGTGTGTGTTCGTGTGTAGCTTGAAATGCATATGTGATTATGCGTATCAGTAAGAGCATATGCTTGTGTCTCTGTGTCCACACGTGGAATACAAATAGAAACACAGTGATGCAGGCCCTCCGCCTCCCTGACATGTGTGACAGCATCCCCTGACGTCCAACACCTGCTGGACACAACACACACGGCCTCTGAAGCCACAAAGCGTGATAACACGACCGGTCCAGGGCAGTGAGTGGGAGCAGGCTACACAGCGCTGTCAATATCCCGACCTCCAGCTACCAGAACATACACACACACACACACACACACTTAAAAAAATCATAGAAAACCAATCCTTCCTCGAGCGGGAACCATTCTAACTGTTCATCCCTCCGCTTACTCGAAAAAATCGATCGTTTTCTTCGTCTTTCGTCTACCGTTTAACAGTTAATGCTCAACCGCTCGGGTTGTTTGAGAGTCAGAAGAAAGACTTGTACACGAGATAAGTTCTTAATGAGACTCACTACCATGAACGCATTTGGAAAGTGATCAATAAGTGAACGTATTTAGAAATGAACCGACCCGGAAAATAGGGATCTTCTGATGAACTGCGATGGACCTGTGTCAACCACATAGAAACCTCCTCTGGCAATGATGATCTGGTATGATCTGCTACACTTCATTCTCTGACTGTTGAACTGTATCACGTTAACACATACACCCTCACAGACACACACACACATGGCCCTCCGTGGTGTAAGGGTTACTATTACTGACCATGAGTCAGCACGGACCCGCATGAGTTCGTATCCTAGATGAGGCAGTCGGCCCAGAGCCAATTCCAGCCGTTCATCATCCCCTCGGGGCTGGTCGATGAATGGTTACTTGGCTTAAACTGGTGTGTGTGTGTCATGTACGTGTAAATACACTAAAGACATGATGCTTACATACAAGGTTCTTCAGGCGATACTGTACACACACACACATACAGAGCAATACCAAAGTCTTCCGAGTACTCCCAGTTCATTCCCTGAGTAGGATTCTACTCTCGATTTCAACTCTTCCTCACTTTACTTATTGATCAGTACTTCGACCATCCTAAACCCTGCTCAAGGTCTCTCCTTAAATAAAGGTAAAGAATGAAGAACACAAACTTGCCTTCTTGTGCTCTCAGCACTACCCGAGAAATTAAATGATAATTACTTGCTTAACTAGCAGCACTTACCTCGCCTGTGTGACTCGGCTGCTGGGGGTTTGTCCCACCAGTTTATGGGTGACAGGTAATCTCGCCTCTGTGTCTTCACGTGGAGTTGGCCCGGCAAGCGTCGCGTGGCAGCTGGAGACTTCAGCAGGGACGTAAGTAGTGAGCCAGCTGGAACCAACACTGTCAGCCGCGGGGAGATGGGTGATGTGTGGATTCATGGCTGAAGAATGGTTAATGTGCTCCATCAGTGCTGAGGAAATGAATAATGCCCTACTTATATAACCCAGGAAATAAATAATGTGCTGCTTATATAGCTGAGAGAATAGGTAATGTTATACTTATATAGCTGAGGACGCAAGTGGTGTGCTTTTTATATGTTCTAGGAAAGGGTACAATGCGCCTCTGTAGCAGGTGAGCAAAAAGGAAAGACGTTACCCTAATAGGTAAATAAGAACCACATCATTAGACCGTCGTACTCAGTAGTGATGATCAGTAATATCAAGCAGAAGTAACAAGCAATACGCTCACGTCACAGGTCCATAAGCAGGTGCTCGGCTTTAGTCAACACTGAAGGAATGACCGACAAAAGCTAATGGAAGGAGCCAATCAACCAGCAGGTTGGGGCCCCTCACCACAGATAAGCATCTGGCCAGTTAGCTGAAGGCTCCGCTGAACGAATGACGTAACATCTACTCTTATTACTGAGCAACAGAGCGAGACCAGAGCAAGGCTGCTGACGCAGGTCTAGCGTGTTGCCAAGAGCAATACGTGGCGTGCAAAATGCAACGCCCCATCCACGCCAAGTGTACGTACATGTAGGTCTGTAATATGTGTTATGAAACGAATGTTAAGAAACACTGCCAACAGCGAAGGAGATTAAGCTATTAGCTCAAAAAGATTGCAGAACACAACACTAGACGGTCTGTTATGTGATATTTGGAAAACGGTGTGGTAACCTCAAGAAACTGCCACTATCACACATATTTCCACAATTCATTTTGTAAGATGAAGGTAAATCACAGATGCTAACCTCATTACTTCATCCACAAGACACCAATATGAAACACTTGGTAGACTGTGGGGGTCTTTTAAGCTCGTTTTCCTCTCAAATATTTCTCAATAATCCATTTACACCGTGAGGGGGAAAGAATGCATAATTTTCTGCGTCAAATTTCTGATCGCTATTCTAAAGGGTACGTAGTGAGGAATGTCACAAGACATGCAATCATGCGTCGCTAAATCTTTCTTAATTGGTGTTTTGTTTGTGTGGACGAGAGGTCTGCTGACGCGGTAATGGCAGAACCAGCCGCCCCAGGGGCACAAGCACGGCTCTCTGTAGCGTTGCAGTTAGCGGTACTGACCATGACGACTCAGTACAGGGCCCGCTTGGGATTCATAACACAACTACGTAACTCATATGTAATGGCTGATTCATAATCAGCAGAGTAAATAATAACTATGATGTGATTTTGAAAAAATTATATCCAAGTTGCAAAGAATTATTGACTAGATTTCATTATTTTATTTTTTTCTGCTCACGATCTTTAGGTTAAAACTTGTAAAATAATGTAATGATGCGCTTTATTATCTTAAATGTCAAGCTGGTCTCCTTCAAAAATGATAATCATGAACAAGAAGTAGTTTGTACTTAGGAAATGGATCAACAAATGTAATGAAAGTTAGGAAGTCAACAACACCGAAATCCAAGATTCAAAATCTCGTGACAATTCGACATGACGGACGTCACCTGCGGGATATTCTGAATATAGTATCAGTTGGCAATAGATACGGCTGAGAGCGACCTCATAACAACTCAAGGTATCATTAAGGACAAAAGTGACGTGGCGACACTTCAGGGTATTGTGTATTCTTAAGGCCGAAACGAGGAAGCCAACAGTTCAGGGTATTGTATTCTACAAGGTAAAAAAGTTCTTGTCTTAAAACTGGAATATAACACAATGAAGGACTTCATGACTGAGGATAACAATATACTCATGTCCTTCACAATGGTGTTAAGAAGCGGCAGGCAACAGACAGGGAGTATGTTCATACATAATCACTCCAAGAGTTGGTAGCACACGACTCATCCGCCAAAATACATATAGACCACAGATCCTCATTCAGCATGATGAAAATCACCTACACCAACGTATGAAAAGCAAAGCAAGAAAACTCTAGCCAAAAAGCAAGAAACTGAATCAGGGCAAACAGGATCCTACACTCGGGAAGGACATGTAGCAGGAGATCTTCTGGTACACGACGAGGTTACCTGCTGGAGAACAGCAGTTGTATCCTGAGGTCATAGTCTTGTTTGTGGCAGCGATGGAAAGCTAGTTAAGACGGCACCTCCCCACCCGCCACTCCCTCTGGCCCAACAGCCGCTAGTTAAAAAGCTAAGAAGGAACACCATGTAAGCATGAAGAGGGTATACTGCTAAGGAAATTCTTTAAGAAAGCGTGAATGGGAAATGTCCCCTACTCTAACTATAGTGGACATCTCCGGGTAGAACGCTTAGATCTGAAATGGAAAATCAAAAGGATAATATATATATA
>JAYMFT010003020.1:0-17288 GCA_038088735.1 Panulirus argus | reverse complement strand
ACAGGATATATATATATATATATATATATATATATATATATATATATATATATATATATATATATATATATGGTGTGTTGCCTCATCATTTGACCACAGTCTTTTTATGTAATTATCAGGCAACATCATGTGTCACACTATCAAACTCTGGCAGATGGTAGCAGCGGACAAGTCGGACCATACGGATTTTTATGCCATATATGCCAGAAGGTCTGCAGATCTGCTGCTTATCTCAAAGAACACATGGTAGGTTTTCATTGTTTTCGTGACTCATGAATCTTGGAGAAATGAGTAAAACTTTTTCTCAGTACCCTAGCAGTTTCGTGTTAGTATTGAATTAGACTTTTCAGTTGCATTTCTTCTAGAGTCAGATAGACAAAAGATGTCTTGTGTTTGTTTTGGTGTAATTATGTTTCCCTCTGTAGGTGAGATGCATGCTGTTTTTTTCTCTTTCTGTTTCTATATTTTCAAATTTTTTTCCAAGTTTGGCTCCTTTTTCTGTTCCAGCTTAATGACACTTGTTATTTTATGGAAAAACAGAAGAAGGAAACAGATTAAGATAGTTTTCCTCTAAGGCTTTTTCATCTGCTCCTAACACTACCTTGCTCGTGCAAGATGATACTGGTCAGGTCAGATGCACTTTCACAGAAGGATAGTGGTGTCAAAGTTGTGGTGAAAATGTAATTGCAGTTGGGTCTTCATGGAAAATGAGGTTGTGACGAAGATAGCCTACCTACTGATCCAGAAGGGTGTAGTGAAGATGGCATTTGAACTTACATTTAAGGGTGTGATGAAGATGGTCTTTGAACTTATCCACAAGGGTGTAGTACAGATGCATTTGGTGATATCTACTTCTGCTTCTGAACATGTTTGGTGTTTTAAGCTACCTAGTTGTTATTACAGTATTATACAGGGTAGGGAAAGAGTTATACACTTATGGGGCCTGATCATTACACCTTTCTATCCTCTCTTAAGATGATACTTATTCTTTCATAGAAGTCCAGGTTTTTAACTTATGTCTTCTTCCTTCTAAACCCATTCTTTCATAGAAGTCCAGATTTTTAACTTAAGTCTTCTTCCCTCTTAACCCATGATGTATAGAAAGTTTCTTTTAGCCGAGAGATCATATAACTGCTTCCTGATTGTTGTTCTCCAGCAATACAGGTCTGTAGAACAAGTAAACTTCCCTGTCATCTATCCAAAAGAAAAGTACTATGTTCATTTTCTTTCACCCAGTAGGTATAGAAACCTTTTCATATTGAGTTTTTCAATGTCTCAACAACTTGTTTAGGCTAGTTTTTACATCTGTCCAGAACTTGGTTGGTATTTGTGGAATGATAGTGTACTAAACTAGTAATTACTTTTGAGAAAGATGAGTGCACTAAACTAGTAATTATTTTTGAGAAAGATGTTTTTACTCTCCAGGCCACCCATTCTGAGGAGCGATCATTCTTGTGTGAGGTATGTGGAGCCTCATTCAAAACACGCTCTGTTCAGAGGAATCATGTCCAAACAATCCATCGACGACCTCGTTCATTTACCTGCCCAGCTTGTGAAAAAAAGTTTAATACTAAGTTTGCCTTACGTCGACACATGAAGCAACACGATATAACGTGAGTTGGATTTAAATCTCAATTTCTAATTTAGTGCTGAATAAAAAGTTAAAGATAACTGATATGAAAGTTTAATGCAAATTAAAATAAGTTTATTGCTAACTGAAAATGTGTAGGATATATAAACATTTGAGTATGTGTCAGCAAAACTGTGTTCTTACAATAATCAAGCCTATATATATATCATATTATTACTATTATCTCCATCCATTGCTGGAAACATACTAGGCGATGTTCTCTGTTTTAATTTTTATTTTTATATTTAAATATTTTTCTGTTTATTTATTATATCTTGGCTTGTTTTTCTGATACCTGTTCCCTTCGGGAACACTTTAAGGGGATGGCCATGGCAAAAGAGTCTTCACAAATGTTCAACTCCAGTGCCTCTTCTTAGCCTTTAGTGCCTCACCCTTAACAGGCCACAGGCAGAGGGCAACTCTAGCCTTCTGTTTTCAGAGGCTCCTACCTAATGTTTCTACCAACTACTTCAATGTAATGTGTTATATCGTAATACTTCTACCAAATGCTCCCAGCTAATGCTCCTACCTACTGCACTAGCTAATGTTTCTACCTACTGCTCCTGTCTAATTTTCCAATCTACTACTTCAATCTATTGCTCTTGCCCTTTTGCCAAAAGGCAAGGCTAGCACATAGCGCTCACCGCTGGAAGCTCTAGATTACGAAGAATGAGTTATGTGAGTTAAGTGTTGTCCAGTGTTATGTATGGTGAGGAAAGATTATGTTTGTGGATAAAATGGCTTGTTTTTCTTCAGTTTATGTTGTGAATCTTCATATTACAAGGATAGACACTGTTGTCTACATACTCCAAAGGTTTTAAATGTCTCCCATGGCATACTTACTGGCAGGACCTGATTTCTTATTTTCTTTTCTCCCCAGCTAATGTCTTAAGATAACTAGGTCATTTGTAAAACTGATACAGCACACCTCCAGTTGCTAGTATATAGTGTGTTCATCCTTGCATTAGCAGACAGACATTATAAGTTGCTGAACACGAACAACACTGTGGCAGTGAATTAACTACATAAAAGACCCTTGGTAATGTCAGAATGATTATTACATCTGTTGATGATACTCATCTTTTGCACACTGACAAATGTTGTAGGCAATATAGATGTACAGTCGACATCATCCCATATAAAAAAATATGCAATAAGAAGTCAGTGATTAATCTAACAAATATTTTGTGTAAGAATATATATATTTTTCATGTTTATATTTCTAAAAGTCCTTCTTATAAACTCTTTTCCATTGTGATGATTATGTTTCATTAAAAAACTAACAACAATGGCAACAGAGAACATGAAATATGTCATTTTCTTTCCAGTACAGGTTGACAAGATCAGACAATATGGCCTTTTATATAGCTAATATGTTGTTTGTATTTGTATCAGAATCTCCTCATTTATATGCTTATCCTAATTTTCTTTCACCTGAGATTATGATTGGTACTTATTTTGCATGTGACTTATCAGTTGCTATAAACGAAAAAAATCAGTAGATACACTTTAAGAACAAAATAAAAATGGATTACATATTATTGGTATTTTTTCAAAACTCTTAAATAAAGTTCCATAGTAGAGTATGTGTTAAAGCATCAGTCATGAAGTTGATTAACACTAAGTTGATGCTGAGTGTCATTACAGAATTGATGAAGGTGAGGAGTTGCCAAATATAACAAGGAGCCCAAGAATTATTAGTGGCCCAGGAATATGTGACCTCCAGCAGAATACTGGACCTATGAGTCATACTGTAAGTGGATATAAACTTATTTTAGTGTGATAAGAATCTCTGAATTTAAATCAGTCTGTGTTAGATGACTTTAGCTTCAGCAGGGTAAGTTTGAGGTAGTAGCTTTAGATTAGCTGTTAAGAACTCTGGTTTTAGTTGTATTTAGATGCTATTTCCACTAACTTATTTCGAGGTAGCTTAAAATTGGTATGCAGTTTGTGAAGATTAACTTTTTTTTCCAGTTTAGAATTTTTTTTTTTTTTTGCTTAATTTTTGATTCAGTAGGTATACATTTGAATCATTCAAAGGTAAATCAGATTTATGGTAATATTTTGTAGCATGTAAATTTGGAAGCATCTTCTGGAAGGTTCAGCTTCAAGGTTCAGAAATGTTCATTATGATAATCAGAGTGTACACTTGATTCTTTAGGTTTGTAATACTCAGAGAAAGATTCATGGAAGTCCTTCAGAAAGGAAGGGACTAATGCAAGTTTTCCTTGGAAACTAAAACCTTTACAATTGGCAGGGAACATAGTCATCTGAGAGAGAGTGTCATTAGGCTGAGAACTGGAATTCAGGGTTCTTTATTTGTTGGTTCATCCTTCCCATCATCTGTACAAGAGGAGGCAGAGAAAAAGAGGTATTTGCATTCCTTCTCTTTCTCAGTCTCCCTATCCCCCTTGCTCCCTTAATTGCTGACTCGTAGATTCTTTTAATTTATTCTTTGCTCATCTTTTCCACATATCTAAACCATTGTAATGCACTGTGGTCAGCTCGTTTAATGAGACTCTGCACTTACTGCCACACCTTACTCTTAAATTACACTGTCATTTTATATATGGTCAGCCACCTCACACCACATGCCCTCAGGCATTTCATTTCCAACATGTTCATCATCTTTTCTTTTTTATTCATACACCACTGTTAGGACTAGAATACTTTCAAACATGCCCATGTTTGCCTTAACACAGTAATTTCTCATTGTGCATGTTCCTTGATGCAGTTTTATTTGCCCCACTATGAAGTAAAGTACAGCTCACATATCTGAGGAGGATCTTCCTCCACTTCTTTTAGCTAGAGTGGAATCAAAAGCCTTCTGTCTCTTTAACACTTTCATACGTGAGAGGGATGAGCCCCATTGATACCAGCGAGTTGAATGAAGCATGTACAGCCAGTATTCAGGTGCTTGTAAATGTTTACAATAATTACATACAGACCATGATATACTAGTGCCTGATTTGTGAAAATGCTTTTGAGAATTTCATTTGGGAACCATGCTTCAGTTTCCACATGAAAAAATCTTTGGTTTCTATGCACCTTATTATATTTCATTAAACATAAAATAAAGTATAAAATTTGTCATAAGCATTACACATAACTTTTGTCAATTATCATCCTAAAAGTGTTCATAGCATCATTAGTTGGCAGCACTTTTATTGGAATAATTTGTGAAATGCTGGCATGGGTATCTGGGAGCAGTATGTTCAGTCAGACCATAAGTTACTATTATCCCTTAGTGTGATGCTTTTCAAACTGAACACTTTCATTCCTGGTCATATCAGGGTTGGTGAGCACTACTGGAACACATATTGCATTATGGCAAGTGACAAAAACAGTCACTGGTAGTTCCACATATTCCTTCATAAGGAAAGTAAGGCTATCAGTGTGAAGCCAGATGCAATATCTACGTTTTGAATTTTTCCTTGTTTTCTCATATTGTTTGACAGTTGGATAAAAGTAATTTATGGTCTGAGTGTACACACTCTGGCAGTGTTTTACACTGGTCATGAAACTTGATAAGTAATTAATGAACTGACATCATTTCTTGCAACATTTATGAATGACAGTAAGTGAATATGGTGTTTTTCTTGTATCTTAGTATAAACAACATTGTTACCAACAGACCTTGTATTGATGGTTGGTTGCTAATCCATAAATGGCTGGCATGGTCCATGTTTAAAATGAATTCTTTATGGAGTGATAGATTAACATTCCAAAGTAATAGAAAATATACAAATATACAGTATTACCTTATGTTGGCCTGGTTTAGTGCTTATTGAGCAAGGTAAGGGTTGTGGATGAAATGTTTGATAGCTCCTGATAAGAGAAGACCTTCCCATCTTTCTTATACTCAACCTAACCTTCAACATCAGCCTAAGGATGAGGGTAAGGTTGAAGTTGAAGGTGAGTTTAATGATGGTTTTAAGGCTGAGATTGAGGGTGATTTTGAGGGTGAGGTTGTAGGTGGAATTTAGGGGTGAGGTTGTAAGTGGAATTTAGGGGTGAGGTTGTGATGGGGGCTTAGGACAGTGGTAAGGGTGAATTTGAGGTGGGGTGATCGTGAGGTTGAGGTTGTATATATATGCTCATTCATCTGTTCTTGATGCTGCCTCTGTGGGAAATAGCAAATATGTATGAAAAAGGAAAAATTAATATGTTTTCTTTCATACGTATTCGCCATTTCCCGCATTAGCCAGGTAGCATCAAGAACAGATGACTGAGCCTTAGGGGGAAAATCTTCTCTTGAACCCCTTCTTTGTTCGTACTTTTGGAAACTAAAACAGCCTCACCAAAAGAAGGAACAGAGAAGGGGGCCAAGTGAGGATTTTCCCTCGAAGGTTCAGTTATCTGTTCTTGACGCTGCCTCGCTAATGTGGGAAATGTGTATTGCACCAAAACTGCAACTCCCTATTCACAACTAAGCTAGGCCTCACTGACCTTTCCATGTGTGCATACGTGTGTGTGTGTGTGTGTGTGTGTGTGTGTGTGTGTGTGTGTGTGTGTGTGTCTATCTATCTGTGTGTATCATTCTGTCTTTATGTCTTTGTTTGTTTGTAAAAATGAAAGTTAATTGTGAGAGATGGTTGATTATTAGTGCATATGCACCTTATGCCATTGTATAAAGTTAAGGGGAACAAAGGTGCCTGTTCAAATTATAGAGGTGTAAGTTTGTTGAGTATACATCATAAGCTGTATGGAAGAGTGGTGATTAAGAGTGTGATGGCATGCACGGAGCATCAGACTGGGGCAGTACAGAATGGTTTTAGGAGTGTAGAGGATGTGAGGATCAGGTTTTTGCTTTGAAGAATGTGTATAAGAAAGACTTTGGGAAGCAGACGGATTTGTATGTGGCATTCATGGATCTGGAGAAAGCATATGATATGGTTGATAGAGATGCTTTGTGGAAGGTGCTACAAGTATTTGGTGTGGGAGAAAAGTTTTGAAAAGCAGCAAGAGTTTTTGTCAAGAGAGTAAGGTGTGTGTGTGAGTAGTTAGAGAGGAGGATGAGTGGTTCCAAGCAAAAATGGGTCTGTGGCAGGGATGTGTGATGTCACCATGGTTATTTAATTTGTTTATGGATGGGATAGTGAGAGAGATCAATGCATGAGTCTTGGAGAGAGGGGTAAGGTGTGTGTGAGAGTAGCTAGAGAGGAGGGTGAGTGGTTCCAAGTGAAGGTGGGTTTGTGGCAGGGATGTGATGTCACCGTTGTTGTTTAATGTGTGTGTAGATGGGATAGTGAGGGAGATCAATGCAAGAGTCTTGGAGAGAGGGGTAGGTATGCAGTCTGTTGGGTTTGAGGGGGCCCTGGGAGATGAGTCATTTGTTGTTTGCTTATGGCATAGTGCTAATGGCAAATTAGAGTGAAATTGTTGTTTGAGTTTGGTAGAGTGTGTGAAAGGAGAAGGATAATAAAAGTATTGGGACTGGCAGAAAGGAATGCAGTTCATTATATTTAGAAATGATTTTGCAATACCTGTCTATCTATCTATATCTCTGATGCTAGTTCCAACTGGAACTCCCTCAGTGGGGTGGTCACGGCAATAGAGTCTCCATGACTAGTGAACTCCAGTGCCATACCTGATGGTAACAAAAATGTATTGAGTGCTGCAGACTTTGTGTATGGGAAATGTTGGCAGAATGTATATTACATGGTTGGGTAGAAATTGATTATAGGTGGGGCTAAAGATAAATCAAATGCTTGGGTATTACCATCCCTTTAGTAGCATATACAATATTATGCAGTTTGTACAAGAAGTGTATGAGGTTTGCTGCAGTATTGTTTCTCTAGGATATCTTACTAGCAGCCTTTGATGAAATATTCCGTACCTCTTAATGCAGAAAGTTAAATTTTTGTACAGTGTATGTTATTATATGTAATAGATTTTGACAAGAATAAATTAGGTGTATTTAACTCTTTTTCAGAATATTTTGTACAAAACTATTCCTTAGATGCTCATTTCATTTTGCTTTTATTTTCATAATCAGCTGTACCTGTGGGCAAGTTTGATTATTGCTGAAGATATTATGTATTGTAAGAATGTCAAAAGTATGTACATAGTATTGTAAGTTTTATGTATGATGATTTACATAATAGTAAAAATTCTGTGTATGATGCTCTTTTTTATTTTCTTCACTAGCTCTCATAATTTCTTTTCAAAGAATTCTAGTGTCATCAGTACATCAAGTAGAAGCAAGTCAGCCATCCCTCCCATGCCCATTGAGTCCCCATCACAACCTCCACCATCAGCCTACCAGATTACCATTGATGGTCAACCAGCTTTTCTTTTGCCTCATATAGATACTCAGCATGCAACAATAGAGGACAGTGAGTCTTTCATCATTGAAGGTGAGACGATTATCCTTTTCATGTATTATATAGTTATACATTATATATGACATAGTAGGAAGAAGGGGGTGAGCGGTTCTAGGTGAAGTTGGGTGTATGGCAGGGGTGTGTGATGTCAGCATGGCTATTTAACGTATTTACAAATGAGGTTGTGAGCGAGGTGAACACAAGGGTCTTATTGAGAGGAGGATTAAGTATTTTATACAATGTGAGGTGTGTGCTGGACAGAAAAATTGGAGTAATGTCATATGTAGGATTGGACATGCTAGTGGGCTGAACAAGGTCATGTGAAGTAGTCAAATTAAGCCAAGGAGAAGTGTGTGGGACTTGGCTGTGGATTGGAGACGCTGATTTTATTACATCATGCATAAAAGCTAGAGACCAAATGTGTTGCACATAAGGCCAATGTTTTGTGTCATCATGCACAAAAGCTAGAGACTAGTTGTGTATAGATGAGGCTATTCTTCATTCAGTTCCCTTATGTTACCTTGCAAAAGAGTGGGAAATGCAGATAGGTAAAAATCATGTAGTTTTACAGTTTTTTTTGCCTTGAGAGTTCTGGAGAACAGGTTTGATACAGTATTTTTCTCAGCATAAGATTCACCTGTCTGTAATAGCTCCTATGTTATCTTGAAAACAACAAAATGATATAATTGTATAGATTGTGTTATTGAAGATTCCTGACTCATTTATTTCTTTGTGTATCCCTTCATGGATATTACTGAACTCAGTCTGCAGATGGTTACAATACAAGTGAGAAGTCACCTTTGGTGAGGCTGTATCATTTTTAGTTGACACTGAGGAGTTCAGTCTTTTTATGGGTCTTCTTACTTTAAAAGAGTCCTGTATTTGTGTGCAGCCTCAAAGCTCCAGGAGCCTCATAAAAGAGATCCTGAGGTTTTATGATAATAATAGTACAAGGGAGTCCCTGGGTTTCGAATGAGTTAGGTTCCTGGACCCTACTCATAAGTCAGAAAATATGAGAAAATGCATGAAATTGGAATAAATACCTATATCTGAATGTAATAATATATTAGATATTGTATTCCAAAGTAAATGAAAGTTATAGAACAGTAAGGGAGATCAGAAAGAATGCAAGGAGTATGAAAGGATGACCAAAAGTTTAGATGAAAATACAATTAATGTAGGGATGCATTCATGTTTAAATGAGGTCTCTAAAATGTTTAGAGAACAACTGTTAAAGGTAGTACTTGGATACAAGGTTGTGAGATATGAGAATAAAAGTGGAAATGCATTATGGATGGATGAGATTAGAAATGCTGTGGTAGAGTAGAAAAAGGAATATGGTACATTATTCTAAAGGAATATACCTGTGGAAGTTCAGTAAAGGAGGAGGGAAGAACATTAGATGTGTAAGCAGAATGTTAAGAGGCTAATATGAGGAAAACAAAGAAAGAGTAGATGAAGATTTTGGGAGACAGTTAAGTGAAAAGTTTAAGGAAAATAAGAAATTGTAGTGGAAGGGGATGAAAAAAGAAAGAGATGGATGTATGACTGGAAACTTAAATGTGAGAAGTAAGGAAGGGGGGTTGCTAAATCAAAAGCTGGAAGTGAAAGGAAGATGGAAAGAGTATTTTGAAGAACTGATGAATACTCATACAGGAGGAGGTGAGGCAGCAGTTGCTGCATGCATGGGTATGGAGGATGGAAGGGAAAGGATAGAATTATAGGAGCATAAAGCAAAAAGGGAGGTAAAAAAAGGGCAATAATGAGGTTGTAGGTTGGAAAAGGCACCTGTAATGGATGGGATTACAGCTGAAATGTTAGGTGGAGAAAGTGTGTTTAGAGTAGATGCATTTGATGTGTAATTTAGCATGGAAGCTGAGGGTTGTGCCTGAATCTATTATTGTTCTTCTGTTCAAAGGAAGAGGTGCTAAGGATGTATGTAGCAATTATAGGGGAGTAAGTCTGTTAAGAGTACCAGGAAAAATGTTTGCAAGAGTGTTGATGATAAAGTGAAGGAAGTGACTGAATTCAGAGTAAGTGAGGAGCAAGGAAGTTTTAGGAAAGGTAGTGGATGTTTGTATCAGATTTATATGGTGAGAACGACTGTAGAAAAGTATGGATTGAAAGGTAAGAAGTTGTATGCAGCTTTTATGGATCTACAAAAAGCATTCGACAGGAGTTGATTAGAATGCTTTATGGGATGTTTTAATGATATATGCTGCATGGGATTGGGGTACAACTGTTGAATGGTGTAGAAGCCTTCTGTAGAGTAGCAGTTGCATGTGTAAGAGTGGATGAAGAGTTGAGTAAAAGGATCTATACATGAGAGTAAGGTGGAGCTGTGTTATGTTGCCGTGGCTTTTTGATATATGTATGGATGGAGTGATAAAGAGAGATGAAAGCAAAACTAAGGAAAAGGGGCATAGAGATGAAGTGTGGTGGTGACATATGGTAGGCATTGATATGCTGTTTGCAGATGATACTGATGTTTGCTGAGAGTGAAGAGGAGGTGCAGAATGTTGTTTTATGATTTTTTATAAGCATAGGTGATTGAATGTAAATGTTAGTAAAAGTAAAGTAATGGTGTTTGAAAGGAAACAGAGTGAAATTATAGACTTTGCAAAGACCTATAGGGTGAGAGAAGAAATTGTACTAAACTTTTTTATAGATATGTGGAGAAATACTACAAGAGATTAAAGAGCTTATGTATATGGAGGCTATCTTTGGTAAGTTTGGTGATATGGAAGGAGAGTTAAGGGAGAGAGCAGCACAGGGTATAAGAGTCATTGGGTCCGTTAATAGAATAATGAAGGTTTGAGATGTAAGTATGGAAGTGAAGAAAGGATTAAGGGACAGCATTGTCCTTCAGTCCCTGACTTATGCACCCAAAATATGGACATGGGGTGAGTCACAGAGGCCCAAGAGTCAAAGCTGGGGAAGTGAGTTATTTGAGTGAGTGGAGCATGTGGTATAACTATATGGAATGATGAAAGTAATGAAAGGGTATATGAGATATTTGGTATGGTAGGGAATGCAAAGGGAATGAATTGTGGAGTGATAGAGAGGGTGAAACATAATACTTTGAGGTGGTTTGGGCATGTGGAAAGAATGCAAGACAGGGAGTCTATGAGGAGAGTGTATGATAGAATGATTAAAGGGTTGGTGTGAGAGGAAGACCACCTATGACATGGGAAAATGGAGTTGAAGAGTACTGGAGGGAGAGAAATGGGGGAAGAATGCATGGATTGGTATATGTGAGGGAGGCATGTAAGGACAGGGATAAGTGGAAAGTCTTTTGCTGTGGCCGCTTCCTTTATGGGAGTTCTTGGTGGGATTGGGCATTAGAGATGTAGATAGATAGATAGATAGACATATTAAGCAACATTTAATGAAATAAGATGCAGCTCCACAGTTCTTAAGTATGGGTAATTGATTGTATGTTGGACAAGGAATTAAATTTGTCTTACTGGAGCTAGTTTGTAAGTATGGGTTGTTGTAGGTCAGGTGCTTGTAAGTCAGGGACTACCCATAGTAATGTCTACTCATTTTTTTAAATGTATGCAGCAGTGAAGCTTTTTTCTTCCATAGGCAACAGCACAGTCTTAGTTGAAGGAGATGGTGCTAGTGAAGCAGAGCTTGGAACTCTTACTGGGCAGAATGGAAGTTCATCTGTTTCAGTTCCTGTAGGACCAACCACAGTTCATATAGTTAATCAGGTGAGCACTTCATTCTTTATAATTCTTTGGGGTAGTCTCTTACTCAAGAATATCAAGAGCACCAGGTTTAGAAAATGTACATCCAGCCACCCATCCACCCTGGTATATACTTAGAGTATATACTTGCTGTTGACCCCCCCCCCTTTTTTTTTTAATTGTGATTCATACTGGTGGCCAGCCATCTTCAGGCCATTTGACTTGTTTCTTTACATGCATGTGTGTAAATAAGAGTATTTACTGTATTCATATGTATGTAACTGTATTTGTGTATGTTACTTATTTATGCATATAGGGAGGTAATGTATGCTCTTGGGGATCGACTATTCATCCTAGTTTTAATGTCACTTACTTTCACCAAGCTTGTTCCATAAGTTCAGAACCTTGCTGCTGAGGAAATGTTTTCATATGTCCCTTTTTGCAATCCTCTTATTTAACTTATGGTTGTACCCTCTTGCTCTAGGCTCTCCTAGCACAAGGGAACTTTTCCCAGCTTACATTATCATACCCTCTTAAAAATTTGTAAATAGTCATCATGTCTCACTTAACTCCTCTCTCTCTTTTCTTTTCCAATGTAAGCAGACTGAAGGCTTCTGTCCTCTCTCTGTAGCTCATTTCATTCAGTACTGGTACTTTTCTTATTAAGTCCCTTTGGACCATTTCCACTTCTTCCCAAAACACTCATCTCTCATCCACATTCTTCTCATTATAGAAGCATAACCACAAATAATCACCCACTTCTTGTAATCCACTCTCATTTTCACCCATGTTAGTGAGAGCCTCATTTCCATACAATCCTTCGCATATTCCCATAACTTCTCCTTCAGCAGAAGTGCCCTTTCCTCCTCCCTTTCACTTTCACTCTCATATTCATCCCAGACTTTACCCCCAAGTACATTCTTAAAACTGAGTTAAGAAGAGTGCATAAAAGGAGAAAATTGAGAGAGGATTTGGATGAAAGCAAGATTATAAGATTTATCAGGGTTAAGGTACAGTTTGCATGAAGAAAAATTGGAGGAGTGAAGTGTTTTAGATATCTGGGAGTGGATATGACTGTGAATGAAACCATAGACATGGAAGTGGGTCATATGGTGGGTGAAGGGGTGAAGGTTCATGGGAGCGCTGAAGAACGTGTGGTAAGAGAACATTATTTAGGAGGGCAAAAATGGGTGTGTTTGAAGGAATAGTAGTCCCAACAATATTATATGGATTCAAGGCATGGATTATAGACAATGCTGTGTGGAGGAGGGTGGATGTTTTGGAAATTAAATGTTTAAGGACAATATGTGGCATGAGGTGGTTTGATTGAGTAAGTAATGGAAGGGCAAGAGAGATTTTTGGTAATAAAAAGAGTGTGGTTGTGAGAGCAGAAGAGGATGTACTGAAATGGTTTGGACATATGGAAAGAATGAGTGAGGAAAGGTTGACAAAGAGGATATATGTGTCATAAGTGGAGGGACAAGGAGAACAGGGAGACCAAACTGAATATGGAAGGATGAAGTGAAAGAGATTTTGAGCTATTGGGGCGTGAACATGGAGGTAGGTGAAAGGCATGCACGGGATAGAGTGAATTGGAATGATGTAGTATGCTTGGGTCCACATGCTATCAGTGGACTGAACCAGAGCATGTGAAGCATCTAGGGTAAACCATGGAAAGTTCTATGGGGCCTGGTTGTGGATAGGGAGCTGTGGTTTCAGGTAGAGAATGGATGTGAGCGGATGTGGCCTTTCTTCTTCTGTTCCTAGCGCTACCTCACTAATATGGGAAATAGTGATCAAGTATGAACAAAAATCTCAAAACATTCTTCCCTCTTCCTTTTGAGCTTTGTTTCCTTCAGAGTTAGGACATCCAGGTTCCTTTCCCCAAACATAACTTCTGAAAGCAACATAATGAAGAAAATTAAAATAGCCTGTTAAGTTTATCTGCACACTCATTCAGCTTTATACTGTGTGGGTCAAGGCATTTTAATAGCCTGGCCATGTCTTTCCTGTCAAGTTTATTGTTTTCCAAGACTTCCTTACTGATGGATCTTCTTAGTGCTAGGGCTTTAGTATCCTCCATTGACAATACTTTTGAATTTTTCATTTAACTTCAGTTATATCTCTTTATATCATCAATGGTAATTCTTCTGTCTGAATCCCTTAGTCTGATTAGCTACTCTGTAACCAACAGTTTACTCCTGATGAATTTATAGAAAAGTTTTGGACCATCTGATGCTTTGAGCTCAGTCTACTTTCACTGTTTCTTTACTCATCTCCTAGTCTTGCAGTATTTGTTTCTTGTTGTCTAATACCTTTCAAATGCTAAATGGTTCTATAATTTTATTGCCTATATCTCTTCCATAGGACATATCTAATTTCCTTTGCTTTTAGACATCTTTCTCTTCCTTGACCTTTCATTTCCATTAGATTCATGTGGCATCCATGTATGTGTGTGTGTGTATTTGTAATTACTTGTTTTCATAGTACAAGGAAGAAGTTGTGCACTCATGGGTACCCTGTCTCATGACCTTTCTCTTCTGCTATACAATTTTTTAAACTTTTATATGCCTTCAGCATTCACTGTTCATCACTTAGCTTATTCCATTTATGTACTTCTCTGATATTATAAAAGTACTTCTTTATATCATTTTCAACAAATTTCTTGATTGGTTTCCTGTTTTGACCTCCTGTTGCCTTATATATCCATCTCAGGAAGAACTGTTCACTCTCAACACTGGTTTAGAGATTTAAATGTTTTTATCAAGTCTTTTGATTCTCTTCTTTTTTACACTTGTGTATGTGTGTTTGTGTGCTTTGTTTAAGAAATTGGGTATATGGCTCCATACTGAAGAGGTTGTGAGTTGATTTTGTAAATGAATACTTTACTGCTTTTTTATGAAAAATACTGTTTCTATGGGATTGTAAAGTTCATGTAATTACCTATTTATATTTTACAAGGATTGGGTTTTGCCTTCTTGGTGCCCTATCTTTGGAACATTTTCTGCCATCATACTGCTTTTTAAACTCATGTATACTGCTCACTTTCACAGTTTTGTTCAGTTTATTCCATTCATCCACAAAGCTTTTGCTATAAAAGTGCTTTTTGCATCTCTTCAAACAAGTTTCTTGTATATTTTCATATTATGACCTCTGATTGTTCTATCTTTGCACCTTTTGAAGAACTATTCACTGTTTACATCATCAAACTGGTTTAAAAACTAAAGATTGTTATCAGCTGACCCCTTATTCTGTTTTCTTAGTTCAGATACCATCTTTGTTGCCCTCCTCTGGACCTTCTCTTTTCGTTCTTTGTGCTTCATGAAGTAGAAAGGTCAACTTTAAGAAGCATTTTTTGGTTTTGTTCTAATACATGATGTGAATAGCTTATGAATATTTCCTCATTCATATACACAAATACCATTCTAATATTTTCAAGGAGACAGTTTGTCTCCTTTATTATTCTCTGGCAATAGGTCATTTATGATGTCTACTCCAAAGTCTCTTGCAAACTGATTTTTGCAGCTTATTTCCTGTATTACATACACAGTTGGGCCAATCTTTCATTTTAAAGCCCTGAAACTAGTTTCATTTGGTGCAAAATAGAAACTAATGTTATGTATGTACATGTGCCATGCAGAGAGAGTGCATTATTGCTCAACATAATAGAGCATTTTAAACCTTTATATTCAACAGGAGCCTCTCTCCTCTGGATCAAGTGGTTTGATTCTCTCTGCAGACCAGTATGAACCAAGTTTCGTCTGTGGTGACCAGTAATGACACCTCAAATTATGCTAATTCAGAACATAGTTGCCTGACTCTTGTCTGCTTAATGACAAGCTTTAATTGAGAAATGAATATTAATGCCATTTCGTATATAACTGCTGGTGACAGAAGAGAGTTTTACATTTTATTAGATTTTATGTCTTTGTAACATATGACAATCTCATATGGTGAAAACCTTCATTAGAATTGGAATTGAAATTTAAAGATGCATTCATTAGTCTGAACAAAAAAGTATTAAGAAGTATGCAAAATATTTTGATGTTGATAAAGATATAGTTTGAAGTGTTTCTTGAGACAGTGCTCTGTAATGTATTGAAATGACAAAATAATGGATAAAATTTAGCATTATGATTATTACATATGATTAGTAAATAATAAATTATCTCTTGGAATAAAGTCTTATGCAGGCTAACCATAAAACTTATGGATTGAGATCAGAAATAAGTTTAGTGAAACATTATTTTGATGGAATGGTATTTAGAGTAAGAAGTTGAATAGAATGATAAATAAAAATTATTATTTTAAGATGTTTGAATATAACTTAGAGCTCAGTATGTGAAATGACCACTGTTTAATAATATCTGCATAACCCTATTTTAGGTTGAGATGGTAATGAAAATCAAATTGTTTAGTCCACAAAATCTCTGACATGTACACATAATGCATGTTTGCTAGGATGAATTTAAGAACTTGGGGCTCATGTCATAAAAATTACTATTCATAAGATTTTTAATTTATTCTATTTAAAGTTAATTTAATTTTTAGTTCTAATGTAGTTAAAATCAAGTTTTTCTTGTGTAACATAAATTATTTTATATAACCTTCAGATTCAAGCTGTAAAATACAGGTACTTGCTCTTTGTAAAGAAATATATACTTTTTAATTTTAATTACCACTATAAATGAGACAGAAAGTGTAATTCAAAAACAAAAGTAGTTTATTCATCATACATTAAAACACAAAAAACAAATTGTAATTTTCTTAACCATCACCTAGTATATAGCTAAACAGGTATCTAAGTACAGTTGTAACACTGCATTTACAGCCCATGAAATAGGACCAATCTTGGAGCAAGACAAATTTAAGATGTAGATTCATTCTTTAATGTTGTGTGCACTGTTTTAAGCAAAGCTATGGCTGAGAGAGTGCCACCGTGATATTAGAAGGAAAAGGTTTCCTGTAGTATATTTATCTTAAAAAAAGTAGTACTGAGTAGGGGTAAGGCATTCTAGGATGCAGCCAAAATACTTTCAAGAAGTAGCCTGTTCTTACTTTTATGAAGCCAACAACATTTAACATTCCTCATAAAGGTTTTATCTTCATTACATATAGATATGTTTTTTACAGACTTATACAGGAAACAGATCAAGAAAAGCCACAGCTGCTTACACTCACTGTCTCGCTGTCATTTATAATGCACTGAAACCACAGCTCCATGTACCATATGACTCACTTCTGCTTCCATGGTTCCATTCACTGCCTTGTCCACTCACAGATGTCTAAAACACTTCACTTCTTCCAATTTTTTTTCATTCAAACTTATATCCCAAATAACTTGTCTCTGAACCCTACTGAACCTAATAACCTTGTTTTTATTCATATTTCCTCTCAAGTTTCTCCTTTCATACACTCTTCCAAACTCAGTTACCAACTCCTGCAGTTTCTCATTTGCATCTCCACCAGTGTTGTATCAATGGTAAACAACAACTTAACCCCCCCCCACAGACACAGACAGACACACAGACACAGACACACACACACACAACCTCGGCCAATGTTTATATTAAAATAAATCTGAATACTACACACACACACACACACACACCACTATTTTTGAAAGCCCTGGGGGAAAAA
>JAYMFT010003009.1:0-17288 GCA_038088735.1 Panulirus argus | reverse complement strand
AGAGTAAATGTGAATAAGAGCAAGGTTATTAGGTTCAGCAGGGTTGAGGGAGGAGTTAGTTGGGGAGTGAGTTTGAAGGGGGAAAAATATGAGGAAGTGAAGTGTTTTAGATATGTGGGAGTGGACTTGGCAGCAAATGGAACCATGGATGCAAAAGTGAGTCATAGGATGGGGGAGGGGGCGAAGGTTCTGGGAGCAATGAATAATGTGTGGAAAGCAAAAATGGGTATGTTTGAAGGAATAGTGGTTCCAAGAATATTATATGATTGCGAGGCATGGGGTTTAGATAGAGTTATACGGAGGAGGGTGGATGTGTTGGAAATGAAATATTTAAGGAAAATATGTGGTGTGAAATAGTTTGATCGAGTAAGTAATGTAAGGGTAAGAGAGATGTTTGGTAATTAAAAGAGTTTGGTTGAGAGAGGGAAAGAGGGTGTGTTAAAATGGTTTGGAGATATGGAACGAATGAGTGAGGAAAGGTTGACTAAAAAGATATATGTTTCAGAGGTGGAGGGAACAAGGAGAAATGGGAGACCAAATTTGAGGTGGAAGGATGGAGTGAAAGGGATTTTTAGTGGTTGGGGCTTGAACATGCAGGAGCTTGAAAGGAGTGGAGTGAAATGGAACCATGTGGTATACCAGGGTCGATGTGCTGTCAGTGGACTGAACCAGGGAATGTGAAATGTCTGGGATAAACCACGGAAAGGTCTGTGGGGCCTGGATGTGGATAGGGAGCTATGGTTTCAGCGCATTACACATGACAGCTAGAGACTCAATGTGAGCGAATGTGCCATTTCGTCTGTCTCCTTGCGCTACTTTGCCGGCTCAGGGGGTGGCAATGCTATTTCCTCATGGGTCGGGGTGGGATCAAGAGTGGATGGGGGTGAGCAAGTGTGAATATGTATATGTGTATATGTATGTGTATGTTTATGTAAGTATATATGTATAAGTTGGTATGTATATATGTACTGTGCATATATGTGCATGTATGTATATATGTGTGTATGTTGGGGGATGGGTCTTTCTTCGTCTGTTTCCTGGCGCTACCTCGCTGACGCGCGAAACAGCAATCAAGTATAATAGGTAAATAAATAAATTTAGTTGTTTCTGCATTAAACAGAACAGGCATTTATCAATCACCAGCTTTCATCATGTACTGCATGGTACTGCTTAGCACATCATTGTGATTCAGAACTGTTATGATTTGGCGCCATTGCTGATTTAGAGAATGTTTTCAGCATATCTCAAATTAGCTAGAATGAGGCAAATTCTAAGTTATGGAACATCAAGTCATACTCATCTTGCTACATATTGATTCGTCACAGTGAAAGAATGCTTTGTTACTAGGTCTTTGTGTTCCAATAACTTTCATTATTTACCTGTCTTCATCTGTTCCTGGTGCTACCCAAGAAACACAGAAATTGGTTGACAGGTATGAAAGAAAAGGAAGAAGTCATAGGACTATGGTTAGAATACCTGTTTGGTATGACTTTTTTTCCCTCATACCACTTGTAGCTTTAACTGATTGAACATTTCTTTGCCTTTTTGTTGATTACAGTTAAAAACACATAACATTATTTTGATCTCTACATTATAAGCCTTCAGCTTTGGTAGAAATACATTCCATAAATATAATAGCCACTTGATAGAAAGCAGTGTATAATTTTTCAGAGTTAGATTTTGTGAGTGAATGCAGCCATTCTTCATCTGTTCCTGATACTACCTCACTATTGTGGGAAACGGTGGACAAATATGTAAAAGTTGTTGGTTGTTCCTGATGACCTCATTCTAGTTACATCTCAGAATGAACTTTAGATGCCTAAGGGTTAGATAGATTCATATTATTATTGGTGTGGACTGAACTTTAGATACATAAGCATTAAACAAACTCATGTTACTTTAGATACTGTGTTAAGGATTAGGCTAGCAGTTGACTGTTTCGCTTTATTTTTACAGCTGTCCACATTTTCTCATTAAGTGCTATGGGCATTTACATGAGCTTGAAATTTATGTGTAAATGAATAACATGGTGGGTCCGGGAGAGATGCCTTGTTTTCCAGAGTTTAAAGGAACTATGCAGGTCTTTCCAAGGCAGTTTCTAGTTAACGTACCAGCTTATAGGAAATGATGTTAAACTTCCAAATCATCTTTAATACCCAAAGTTGAGATTTCCATTAAGTTTTATGCTAATTCGTAGCAGTTTACTTCTACTACAGCATCTTTTGAATCAATGATTTTCTAGGTAACATACATCTCACATGATATATCTTAATGGAAATAGTTTTAAGCATTTATATTAGGGTGGAAGGTCATGTTTCACTGCAGTACACTGGGCATGGGTTGTGAGCTTGTTTGAGTTAGTTAAGAAGATGTATGTACCTAATCATTAAACACAGAGCTGATAACAAAATAGAAATGTAGGTCTCATTTATCGACTGTGATATTACATGTTTATATTTTATATATAGTTAATCCATATGCAGAAAAAGGTCTGAAAAATTGTCTTGATCTGAAAAAGCATGCAAAAGTTTTGAATTTTGACATTCTAATATCTACAAAAACCCTGTTGCAGTGTTAGTGTAGGACATTGGTGGCGCTAACATATTTTGGGCAAAACCTGTGATGAAACTAGTTGTTTAGGGCATGCTTCTTCCCTGTCATGTCAGTTACTGTATAAAAAGAAAGTATTGAATCATTGTCCTTTTGGGGGTTTAACCTTTTCAGTTTAGTTATTAGAAGAATTACATTTATATGTGAAAAGTGAAAAGTCAGTGTTCAGTATTAGATTTTAACTTAATATTGATCTTGAAATATTGTCTTAAAAAGAAGGTACTGTCAGTACTGCTTTTGGCTTTTTTTAACTATATAAGTGATGTCTACACACTTTAGATAAATATGAGAGTAGACAGACTAATATATTTTGTTTACTAACTGTGGGTTTTACCAGACTTCACCTGCTTGTGGTTACACTGTGAGTGCAGTCACTTAAGCAAGGCTATATCATCATCAGTTAATGAAAGGGAGTACAGTCCAGGAATGAACTTCTCTTTCTAAAGATGTCCATGATTTCCCTGCATCTGATTGTAATGCAGCCTTGAAGCTGCAGGAACCACATTAGATGGGTCTTCATATTATATGTTGCATATGATAATATATCTATATCTGCTCTCAGTTTGGAAACACTAATAGTTATCCAAGTATCATGGACTTTTATTACTTACAGCCCTTAGAGAAAAAATGTGCTAAATGTGCTTCTTACCACATTTGGAACTAGTTTTGCTTGTTTCCAAATACTAACAGTAAATTATCAGAAGCTGTCTGTGTCATGCGCATTCAAATTAGGACAGACTTTGGACCTAATATAGGAAAATACAGATTTCAGAATCACAGATGTTTTGTAAAATGAAAAATTTGCTCCACTGAAGTGAAAAGTTTGCTGGGTTTTACTAGAGGTGCCTCTTTTTTTGTGTCTCTAATTGCATATAACAGTAAAGTGTTTTTAGCCAGTATCCCTTAGTATGCTTAGATTTCAGTAGAAATTCTTCACAAAGGATGAGTGACTGACCTTTGCTCCATATAAAGACAAGTTTATTTGATCATGACACCAGTATCTTTAGCATGATATCAGGCTCAGAAAATCAGTTTTGAATACCAAGAAATTTTCTGAGCCAAGACAGGATGAGGTGTGAGTATGCATGCTTCCTCACACATTGTATTGGTTTGCTCATTTTGGACATGTTCATATTAATACCGACTAGGCATGATGCCCTAAGTAAGTGCTGCTCTATTTTGAGAGGCATTTGCATTATTGTGAATCCTCTTTATGTATTGTAACCTAGCTCCTAGTGATAGGTCAAGTGTGGTTTGGGGGCTGCTGTGCCATTTTAGAGGGCCTACAGTTTAATCTGAAATCCAAAATGATATCTAGACAAACTATTTGAGCAGCAGTAACATTGATTAAGCTTGTTTAGGCTCAGAGGTTAGTCTCTCAGTTTTAATTTTTTCTTTCAGCCATTATTCTTGAAGAGTGCTTACAGAATGCATATAAAAGATTACATTTTAGTATAGTTTATAATATTTCATTCATGACTAAATTGTTTGGCTTTTCAGTGAATTAATTTGAATTATATGATAATATTGTTAAGGATGGAATTACATACAGATTTTGATTCAGTTAGATTTTATATAGAGGAAAAGAATAATGGCTTACTATATATTATTCTTTGCTTTAAATGTTTCCTTCATTAATATGATTTTTTCTATTTCCATCTTACTTTACTACTGTTATATTTTGATATTTGAATCTTTTTTTTTTATCTTAATGTAAAACCTGTTATGCTTGTGTGAATCTTGGTATGGTTCTAATATTTGTATCATCAGAAATTCTGAAGGGTATTATAAAATATATGGATAAGATGGAGTTGATTTGTTAATACGCCTGCAGTAACCCCTCCTAATAAGAAGTTTCTTTATTACAACCTGCATTCTAATACAAGATGATGCAGCATGCTGAAGAATATAGTGAATTCGTAGAATGATTGAATCTGAAGATGTGACCCTTCAAAGTTCTCAGGATTTCTGCTCCACATTTCTGTATGATACAGGAAGAATCTTAGGTGTCTAAAAGCACAAAAATGCCTCGCTCTTTGGATGGGTTATTCTGAACAAGTAAAGATGATGATGCTGAAAGCAGAAAACTAACAGCTTCATTTCGGACTCTCCCTTCGGCAGGAACGGTCTGCGTCCCTCTCGCTATTACGTCACCAAAGATCGAGTGCTGGTGATGGCTTCAGAAGTGGGCGTATATGACACAGAGCCCAAGAATATTCTGCAGAAGGTAACCAGAGCCACCATCTCCTAGCCAGCTGTTGGATAGTAAGCTGCCTATCCAGCTGAATGGAGTAAACGAGATGGTGATCGAATTCACAAAACAATCTTCATTAACGCTCACTTCATAGTGCATAACATCATTTCAGGACATTGTGATTGAACATGTGACCATCTTTCTATCATAATTACAGCTGTCTCATTTTCATATTCATCTCTGTGAATTCACAAAGAGGAGAGTGTTGTACCAGGAGTTCTTGTTACCAGGGCTGTAATGCTGTGTCTGTGATGAGTTAGATTTTTTGAAGAATCATATAGTGTCTATTACTCTGTCATTTGCTGTATCTACAATCAGGATTTAAGTCAAGCTGGATTGGCTATATATTTTGACTGATTTGATTCTTCACAAGGTCTCTCATTACCAACCTATCAGGTAAGTTTTGTCAGGTAAGAAGACCAAGAAGATCAGCACACATCATAATTCACTTTTTGAAAGATCTTTAAAAGTTACAAGATTTTAATTACCTATATTATAAGTTGTTCGATATGATCCTTTGCACCATTTTTGTCAATTTAATCTTCAAAAATTTCTACCCATTTCTAGGACTGTCAGGGTTCCAGGTGCAGATGAAGTTGGGGAAGAGATGGCTTCAACTACCAGAAATGTTTATTTGACATTCCTTTCACTTGTCACATGCTTGACTATCAGGCACATTTTTTTTTTTCCTTTTCTGTAGATAGACTGGTTTTAACTTTTCATTTGTGGACTGTCATAGCACATGGCGGCAGGATGATTTTGCACTGCAGCTGAAATACACATATTGGGAGGAAACATGAAGTTCATGTTTACTGTACCATGTGTATGGAGCTGTACCAGCCTTGGATTCCTATAAAGAGAAATGTTCTCCGCTTTAAATCAACTTATTGATTCGCAGGGTCGGCTTAAACCTGGGCGCATGTTGTTGGTAGATACATTGGAAAAAATTGTGACTAGAGATGAAGAATTAAAGCTACAGATTGCAAGATCAAGGCCTCATTCACACTGGATTGAGGAACAGGTGAGCATGTTTCAAAGATGAGTTAGAATTTTTACACCTAAGTACCATGGTTACTTTCATAACCATAACTGGCAGTAAGAAGAGCATTATGTGATTTTTTCAGTTTATCATAAACTCATTGGTCAGTAATATTTATTACTGGTATATGTGAAGGTAGAATATGAAAAAGAACATCGCAGAAAAAAAAAAAGTGGATGAATTAAGTGAAAGAAATGAATGAAAGATTTGTCAGATGTGAAGGATTGAGGATCAGCATTAATGGAAGCTTTCTTTGTGTGGCAGCTTTGTGAGTGAAAGCTTTGACGTTCTTAATAAATCAACGCAGGAAACATAGTAAAAGAGTAAAATGATCATATATTTGTGTGAAAAGTCATGTTTCACTTTAATGCATTAGACATGGGTTCAGGATTTGTATGAGCAAACTGAGGCTGTGTGTATCTTATCCATCTTATTCTTCAAAGATTAAAAGATTAAGAATTAATGTAAACATCATTAATTTCTTAAACCTGCTTTTGATATAGAAAATGGAAAATAATGTTCTTTTTTCTTCTCTTTGCCTTTTAGTTCCTGTTCTCTTTATATGGAGTGAGAGCAAAAAATTAGGGATAACAGTTTTTTTCCATACTTGATCACCATTTCCCATGTTAGCGAGGTAGCACCACGAAACAGATAATGAATAACACATCCACTCACATACATATAGACACATACACATACATATACAAATACATATACATGTATGTGCATAAAAGATAAGATAGGCAAATTATAATGTGATTTTCAGTTTATTATTTTTCTTCTTTGCAGTTTACTTTGCAAGACCTTTATGATGCCCATAAAGGTGAACTTTCCTCAGAGCCACATATTGTAAATGGTCATGTCAATGGGACAGTAAATGGGGAGGATAATGGTGCCATGATACGTACTTTTGGTGGTGATCGTCGTCTGAGCATGTTTGGTTACACCATTGAAACTCTCAACTTGTTGTTGCTGCCAATGGTAAACACTCAGTAAGTAAATCTTCCTTGTGTAGAGTCAAGTTTGAAATGATCAGAATCACTTGAGAAAAGAATCTTTGAAAAGCTGAGAAAAGATTGGTCACATTACTTTTTTGTAATTTGTCTGATGCTTAAGGCTAGAATGAAATAAATGAAGATACTGAATAATTTGTTATGTTCCATAGGAATAACGTGTATGATCTTGAGTGACTGAGAATAGATAGAGAGCAAAATTATGGTTGAATAATCTCTATTAACTTTAGCGAACAAAAAGGACAGAGACAAATGAAAATGTAACAGTTTTTATATTGATTTGGAGCTCTGAATGTTATCTTTTAGGCTCCATTTGGCAACTTTCACATGATAATCTATGTATATTCTCCAAGTCTCATGTACATATCTTAGAATATCTTAGACAATAAAAGAGAATAATTCTTTGATATTGCATCCTTTAACCTTTACCTTAAATCCTCAGTTCACAGTTGCTTCCTAGTTGTATGGGACACATGTACAGAGGATAGAATATACATATTTAAGGGATTGAATAAATTATTTAGAAGGAGGTGAATGGAGTAAGGAGAGCAATAGAACAGGCAGAGGCAACAGTAAGGAGAGCAGGTGGGGAAGTGGTAACAGGCAGAGATGTGAAGAAGAGATGGAGTGCCTACTATGGACTGACGAAAGTATTAGGTGACAGGGAGATGGACATGGTGTATTTGTGAGAGGATGGTAGCATGCACAAGGTATCTGATTTCAGAGGGTTAGTTTGGTTTCAAAAGGGGTATAGATATTGGTATGGAGAAGAATGCATGTGAAACATTGGAGAAAGAGAGGGATTTGTATGAAGCATATATGGATCTGGAGAAAACATGTGATAGGGTTGACAGATATCCCTTGTGGAAGGTGCTGAGAACATATGGTGTAAGGTGAAACCTACTAATTGCAGTAAGAAATATTATATAGGAAAGTTAGGCATATGTGTGAGCAGGAGAGGAGGAGGGTGAGTGATTCCCAGTTGAAGTTGGTCTGAATCAGGGATGTGTGATGTAACCGTGGTTCATCTTGAGCACATGTATAAGAAGGTCTCTTTATAATCAGAAAGCATCATTTGATTATGTTATTTAATTTTCAGGAAGGAAGCCCTTGGCTCAATGGGAAATGATGCACCACTGGCTTGCCTCTCAGAGTTCCAGCCTCTCATTTATGATTATTTCAAGCAGTTGTTTGCCCAGGTCACAAACCCTCCTATTGATCCTTTCCGTGAAAAGATTGTTATGTCACTTGCTTGTCCGATTGGTAAGAAATGATAAGGCAGACGTATTTGATCTTTCTGATTTTTTCTTTCTTTTTAGGCATGATTGTACATTTATGATATGTTTATGAGATTTTATATTGGATAGTATTAATCATGATAGAATTGTTCATGTTTTTTATTGGATAGTACTGCTCCCATTTTCTTTATGACATTGCATCATATCCATAAAGTGTATGTTTGATATATCTTTATCTTGTGATATAACACTTTTGATAAAGATGCTGTAAATATTTTAGGGCCTGAGGCAAATATTCTGGAGCCAAGTTCCCAACAGTGTCATCGTATCTTCCTCGAGAATCCAATCCTCTCCCTTAAGGATCTTGAAGTGAGTGGATTTTAATGTTTGCTGTTAAGATTTCTTTTGATCTGTGATTAAGAAATTTTCTTAATAGAAATAATTATAAAGTGTGGTTATGTTGATGACACAGAGGAAAGGTGGTTTAAACATTATTGTTTATATTAAATGGCCACATTACTGCTGCATTCCCACTGAATCACACTTCCTTAAACTCACATAATCTTCCACTGATTGTTTTTTATTATTTCTGAGGCTAATAGATGAACTGAAAGTTCTATGACTTCTTTGTCTGCCCAAACATGGTGTTGGATCACATGCTCAGATATCATATATAAACAGAAAATACGTGATGACTTCCATTTCACTGGTTGCCAGCATGGCATCTTTAGTTTCAGTACATTACACATGACAGCCAGAGAATGGATGTGAATGGATGTGGCTGTTCTTTGTCTGTTCCTGGCGCTACCACACAAAAGTGGCGTTACCTCACTAAAGTGGGAAACAGCAGTCAAGTATATATATATATATTCAATGCAAAGACATTCGTAAATACATATGGTATAGTTACAGAGAAGACAGGATACATGAGATTCTTTTTTGGTTTCTTTGTAGGAAGTTGCGTTCAGAAACACTCTGAATCCTTTTGAGAGACCATTGACATAAAACAGTTAAAGCTCTGACCCAGCAAACATTTTTGGTTACATTTGCCCAGACTGAGAAGGTATCTGTGAGATATTTCCTTTTCTTCCTTCTGGTAAGGTCTTTTTTTGGGGGGGGAGGTATAGTGTCAAATGCCTACAGGCAGTGCCAAGCACTCATTCCATCTGCACCTCTTTCATATTATGTTAGAGCAGCCTAGAACAGAGGTCTTTCCATCTTATGATGTGTCTAGAAGTCAGGGAGGAACTTACATTAACCCCTTCACTGCAGCGGTCCTGACATCCACTGTACACACTATGTGCAGAATATTCTCAAATATTCCAAAAAATTTTTATTAGTGTGTTATTACAGTTAATTAGAACATAATTTTCTTGATTAAATGATATACATTTCACTCTAATGAAACAATGTTTGCTGGTGATACTCATCCTTTAACTTATGCTGCTCTATTGCCAGGCATTTGAGGTATGCCTGGAGGCATGAATATAAGATGTGTGGTATTTTTGGAAGTATGTTGTTATAAATGGATATGATTACTAAAGTTTTTCATCTCTAATCTCTGTTCACTTGTGTCACAGCCTCACATAATATTACATAATGAGATGGTAAAGATCTTGCACAGGTGTCATTAATATCATCACACAGACTGACTACTGCATGAAAAAAATTTACGGTAGGATCTGCTAAGAATTTATAGGATGCTTCTACAAACATTAATGGTAGGATGAGTTGCCTCAGGGCTAAAGCAACTAGAAATATAACCAAATACACTTCAGCTGTAGTGTACAGAAAAAGATACTTGGGTGTATATGCCTCAGGCATAGTGAGGCAGGGGCATCAAATTCAAGGAAGTTTGGCATACCAGTAAGTGACCAAGCCAAAGTGAACAGCAAATATGATTAATTGTTGTACATGACCCAGCTACAGTGAGTGGATCATTAGCAGGTTAGATGGGGTGCTCTTTAGTTGCCATACATTCCCCGGTTAAACTTGCCATCTGATCCTGTGGTCAAATGCAATTCATGGATAGGACCTAAAAGATGTTAAAGCTTCATCTCACCATTTCTAGGCTCATATTCTAACACTTTGGTTTTTATTTTATCACTTGTTCCTTATTTCTCTTATGGCTAACCCAGGTTACATAGTGTGTTATGGTTAAGCTAAAATATGAAGTATCATCTTTTTAAGCACATAAATTTTGTTTTTGTTCACATCCAGTAATGATTTCTTTGAGTAATGATTTCTTTGTGTCCTGAAGTACCTAGGATTTTCTGCAGAGGACTGCAGTAAACACACATTCATGTAATTGATTAGGAGCCATTATTGAGAATGTTTCAGTTAGGAGCCATTGTTGAGAATGATTCAGTTATTTTCACTTCCTCATTTGTAGTAATCATAACCTTGAGGTTATTTTTACTTTACTAAGATCTTGATTTCAGTTATTGTCCATCTATGTTAGCAAGTTTAAGAAACACTGGATGGAAAAATTCAAGTGTTTCAGCATGTAGTAGTTAGTAATGTTCATGAACAGTTGCTATACTATCTCCTGTAACATTCTGCCTTCTGTGCATGTTCATACATTGGATTACCAGAAACAGTACCAAAACAGGACAAAAAATTATTTCTGCCCTCACTGTAAATATTCAGATGGATACTCTTTTGTTTGGTGGATCATGAAGAGCCATTCAGTTTTTGCTGTAATGAAGATTTAAATTGTATTACTACCAGCCGCAACATACCTTGTTGTACAGGCATAACGACTCTGGGTCTGTGAATCACCTTTAAACTGAGATGGAGGTCTGAATGCTTCTCTTATGTTCAGAACTATCAAGATGATTCTTCTGTAGCCACAGAATGTTTTACATATGAATGTATCTGTAAGTATATTGGTATCAATAACTTTGATTATATAATCTTGCCTTGTATGTCTTGTTCGTTCTCTTTTTTTTTTCAGTCTTGATTAGTAATGCTGACTCTATTAAGCTTGCATATTACTGAAAGCTGAACTTCAGCCAGAACTGACAACGTATTAAAGCTTGTATCCTAATGGTAAAATTTGAGGAACAGGTGCTGCCTTGACACATAACTACAATATGGTGGTAATATTGCCTGCTGCATGGTGAATTTGGGCTGCCAGTGGATGTTTCAGCTGGCTTAACATGCTCTGCATAAATATTTCAGTGCTTGGCTTGTATAAAGCAGATATTGCATTTGAAATTTTCTGCATCTAGGGCAAGATGGCAAGAAATTTAAAGTTTTGATTTTAAGAGAATATGTTAGATTTATTTTCTCAGTCCTTAAGGCTTCTTAAGGCTTTGATTACTGGAGCTTTTCTTGATATAGGGTCCTCTAATGAGCTGCCATTACTCTTTGATGTCTGTGAGCTGATATTTATTCCCACATTACATATTTCCTGAGCCTTTCTGAGGGTTAAATTCATAATGCTCCAGTCTAGCTTATTGTTTTCTATCAAGAGAGAATGAGTGTTATACATATAGAGTCTGCAGTTGGACCTTAACATGGGAATCTTGCTATCATAACAGTTTATCTGCATTTCTAAAACCATCTGTCCCTTGTGGAAAAGCAAGTCATGGCCCTCAGAAACAAACAAGAGATCTTAGGCCTTCCCATCATAATTGGGGTCAGCTCCTGGTCTTAATGATGGAAAACTGCATGCACTGTAATTAGTATAATCCAGTTCAAATATCTAAAGCTCTTTATTGTTATTATATCTAGGGATAATGAGGTAGAATACTACCCATTTATCTCCTGCAGGTTGTCGTAGGTGACTAAGAGGGGCAGCACTGTGAGCCTGGGAATCCTCATTTCCTTTGGTATTACTTTTTCAAAAGAAGGGACATAGGAAGAATCTGTGAGAATTTTTCCCCAAAGACCTAGTTGTATGTTCCTGAGTCTACTTTACTTTGCTCATACAGAGAAAGAGAAATAAGTGTATCATTATGGGAACTTTAAACACATGGAGTGCTTAAGTGTATTCTGGCAAAAATTGTCATGTGGACATTTAGAATTTGTAGACTAAAATGAAAGTTGTGAGATTACATTTGCTATGAACAGCACATGTGTGTCAGGAAAACTCCTTAAACAGCAAACTAAAATCTCACTCTATTAGGTCTAACTTGCTGGCTTCAAATGATTAAGTTGAAGAATTATTTCCTGCTTAGCTAGTTTCTTTGTTTACTGTTAGTTGTACAACAATTTGGAGTGGGATATGAGGTACTTTCATTCATTGTGTTTAAAATGCAAAATGTTACAAACTGGAATGATTAAAACTAATTTTCGATAAAAATTCACCTTGTATTATATTGACCTGATTTGTATGAAGTAATTTACTTTAGTGATAGAAGTAGCTGTTTGTGGTGATCTGCTTCGTGAAAACAGCCCTCTTTTTTGATGTTAAAAGATCATGTGTCTCTTAGGGTCTGACTACAGAAAATCAATTTTGTTTGGATAGTCTTGGCTCTGAACACTGACATGAGTCTTCTTGAAGCAAATGTGCACTTACTCACCCTGTTGTAGGGTGCAATTGGACATAGCTTTTTGGAGACATTTACCTTTGCAATGGTCAGTATTCAGGCCATGATTTAACTTGTATGGGAAAACCACTGCATCATTTGTTTGTTAGAGGTGTGGTTGATGGGCTCACAGAAAATGGTTCTTCAGGAGTGTACATTGCTTTTGGGAGGTTAGTCTTTCATTTTCATAGTTTAAAGGCTTTGACTAGATGGGACTTCTAGATATGAGACGTTTAGGCCTGTTTTCTTAAAATATTGCCATGATCAGAATTTAAGCCCATGTGGGCTCATCCTTGGGTGGCCCATGAATGCATCATGGTTGGAAATGCTAACTACTATGCCATAGAGGTGTTTTTGTTTCTGAATAATGCAGACAGTTTGTGAATGCTTCACATATATACTAGGAAAATCAGAGTCAAGAATTCTTCCATGGATATCGTGCATTTACTGTTAGATCATTGATACTTGAGTTTGTAGAGATTTATTATGATTCATGGGTGGATTCTACAATTTATAGAGATTTGCGATGATTTATGGATAGATTCTACAGGTGTTCATACTACATTAGATAGAGGTAATTATCATAAAAAAGAAAAACATTATTTTTATTATAATTTCCTCTGCTGCATTTTTATGGTTATACACGTACAGTTAGTTGTCAACTTACGACTGTGATCGGTTCCAACAGACCAGTTGTAAGTCGATCTGGTCGTAAGTCGACCTGTGTTATAATTACCTTAGTAGAAAATGACATTTTCCTTTTGGTAGACATCTTGGGGGTGATATTGTAGAAAAATTTCCAAAGTGAAAGACAAACAAACACAGGAGGAGGTGTGTTGTGCTGGGAGCTTTGTGCGGGGTGCGGGAATGATGTGAGCGTCCCCAGCACTTAGACTCCCAGCCTCCTGGCGGTGCCAGGAGCTGGCCCAAAACTGTTGTATGGAAGTGGTCTTAAATGCGGTCAGTCATAAGTCGCATAGGTTGTAAGGCAACGACTACCTGTCTAGTATTAAAGAAGTGCATGGTTACATGAATACATAGGTGTATGTGTGGTTATTTGAATATATCCAATAAAATTATGTCAGGCTTTCTGTTTGAGCTCATTCCTGAGCCCTTTTTTATATCACAGTCATGATATTTTTTCCAGCTTGGAAACATTTATTTTGGGGCCTTCTTTGTGTCTGATTTTCAATATGTTTTTTTGAAATATAATCTCTTTTGAGTTTTTTTCCTTTGTGGCACTAAGTTTTCTTGATACAAAAAGCTGGTGCTGCAACTAAGTGCTTTCAAGTTTTGATTTTAGTTTTCAAACTTTTTTTATTATAAGATATTGTTTAACCCTGCTCACTTTATTAGATTCTGTTAGACAATCTGACTTTTGCATTTTGTGTATAAAGATTTTTCATTTATGATTTTCATTTGAGGTAAAAGTATATTATAAAAAGTTCACAGATGAAGTCAAGAAAAGATCATCCACCCTATTATGAATAAGATTTAACATTTGAATGCATGATGGCTAGAATGAGTTTCAAGCATTATTTTGCAATATTTCAAGAATGATTACAGGATTGCTGCAAGTATTTTCTTTTATGCTGGAGATCATGATAATCATAGTATCTAAAGAAGACCATGCCATAACCTGTGCAATATAGATAAAGTTATTGATCCTCACTTTCTCCGTACATTTCAAAGTTTAATTGCATTGCATCTTTTAGTTTTTAAAGTGGAATCTTTCATTGTTTATGAAGTCTTCATCTTGCTCTTTGTTAGATTCATAGACTGTTAATTAAATTTATATTATTTTAAGAATTTAGTAATTAAATTTATATTATTTTAAGAATTTAGTTACTCTGCTGGTCAAAATTAAAGTGTAGAATGGCTTTTATCATTAGGAATTTTCCTTCATCAGGTTATCAAAGCTACAGAGTACCATGGGTGGCACACACAAGTTGTTGACATAACCTATCCAGTTTCTGAAGGTGTCCATGGCCTTGTGCCCGCATTAGATCGTATTGCTGCTGAGTCATGCCAGGCAGCCAGAGATGGATATCAGTTATTGGTACTCACTGATCGAAAAGCTGGAGCTGACAGGTAATTTGACTGTGGAATAATAAGGGTTGCTTAATTGTTATGGTTAATACTGAAAATGTGTCTACAAACTGTAGTTAAAAAAGGGATATTCAGTACTACTCTAGATGACAAAAAGCATGAGAAGAATGAAATGTGTAAAAGGAAAGAAATTTTATAGGAAGCATGAGAGTGTTAAGAGATGATAAAGCTGGGACACTAGAGTTGATTTACATGTTGGAAACAAAAACATATGGAATTGGATATCACTGGCACATTATTGATGTTGGATGATACATTTGGTCAGCATTAGAAATCTTCAAACTGATACCGTGAAGATAATGGGCTTGATGTTTAGAAGAATATAGGAGCATTTAATGGAAGTAAGGTTGAGAAGAAATCTTAGTGATGATGTTTTGATAACTGTCACGTACATTATATGGTCATTATCTCCCGATAATGAATATTGGAAGAAAAATGTAGTGGCCTGTGTCTTTAGACCTCCCTTGAAGACACCATAGAGTGGTAAGCTGAACTAATCATCAGTGATCACCTCTTCAACAACCAGATACTGAGAAGTTGTCGTACACAAGCTGAGTTTGCTTAAATGCATGTCACCTTATACGATGACCATGCTAATTGCTAATTAACTTTCTTTAGATTAAAGCTTTCTCTGCTGTAGGTGACAGACTACCTGGCTTTCAAATGTCCTCCAGGAAAACAGTTGACAAAATCAGTGAAGAGGCGCTCTCTCAGTAAGATTATTCACTTTTCTGAACCAGGAAACCCTGTCTATGGAGCTTCCACAGCACACAGAAGCTGGCCACATCTACTAGGCAGGACCATAGGTCTAGAAATATGTTTTTTTTTTTTTTTTTTTTTTTTTTTTTTTTTTTTTTTTTTTTTTTTTTTTAGGTGAATGAGAACAATTAGAGAGTAAGTATTCAGTGTTGTTAGGATAGAAGTTACATCTTGGGCATGATGGGTACTGTGATAAAATGAATCATTATCTGTAAAGTGTAGAAATGATTGAAGTACTTAACACAAACAAGAAACTGCCACTTGTACATGCTTGGAGAGTGCATTGTCAGATGAATGTATGTATGGTTGGGTTGAATTTAAGACTGGGTTGTCAAGTCATTATAGTTTGTTTATAAGTACCTGTTTGTACTAAACGGGGAGGTAGTTTTACACTTGTAGGGACCCATCTTTCGAGCACTCTTTATGATCATATAGCCTTTCAAATATCATACGTTCTCTGCATTAACCATGTCCTTAGTCATTTCTTCCATTTATCCATTTAATGCAGACAGCATACTTAAATTTAAGAAGTTGCACGATAGTACAGAATGTTCAAGAGTTTAGGCTGCATGAAAGTAAATCTCTCTCCCTGTATAGTACAAATAGGAAATTAGAGTCAGACAGGTAGACAGACTGGAGGGCAACAAAGATGGCACGAGAATTAAGAGAGCTGAGTTATGAAGAGATGCTAGAGGCTGTAAATTTGTCCACCTTGAAGGAGAGAAGGGTGAAGGGTGACCTGATTGCAACCATGTAGTTTTTAAAACAGTTCAATGATTTGGACCGTGAACAGTTCTTCATTAGGTTTAGGGTTAAAGCAACTAGAGGACATAACATGATATGAGAAAGGATGTAAAAAAATACTTTTATAGTATGAGTGGTGGATGAATGGAGTGAGACAACTGAAGACATAGTTATTGGAGATAACATCCATAGATTTGAGAAGTTTTAAGATAGTAGAGAATGTTCAAGATGTGGGGCCCCCATGAGTGTAAAATTCCTTACCCATACAGTACAAATAGGTAACTGATTATTTTGTCAGCAAAACAGAGTGGGGACTGGATCCACCACTGTTTATTGATATTATTGTTGTTGATATTATTTTTATCATAATAAGTGTTCCTGATATCATTTTTGCTGTTGTTGTGATTCAGGATGTTATATTTTTTTCATTCAGGCTCCCAGTGAGTACTTTGTTGGCCCTTGGAGCCACACATCACTTTCTGATTGAAGAACGACAACGCATGAAAGTTGGACTTATTTTGGAAACTGGAGAAGCAAGGTAAGTCATGGAACTATAGAACTAGATGCTTGAATAATGAGTAGGTAGTATACTTTTATTTACCTCATTTATGAAAACTGATTGTGTATGTAGTTTCAGTGATTTAAATAAAAAAACTTGATATCTTATTAAAAGCAATTTTGTTTGGCTTTCTGCAGAGAAGTACATCACATGTGCGTTCTGCTTGGGTATGGGGCTGATGCCATCTGCCCATATCTAGTATTTGAAACCATGAACACCCTACAGTCTGAAGGTGTTATTAGTTCTAGCCTCACCTGTAAGGATGTTTTCAAGGTAAGTCATATTTATTCATACACAAATACGCTTTCATTGATAGGAATGTAACTGAATTTTTGAAAAGTAAATGTAGAACTGTATATATATATATATATATATATATATATATATATATATATATATATATATATATATATATATATATTTTTTTT
>JAYMFT010002998.1:0-17288 GCA_038088735.1 Panulirus argus | reverse complement strand
TGAGTCTCATGAAACCTGTCTATTCTTGAAGTTTATATTTACTGAGCAGTAGTTTAGTATGGAAAATGTTTTGTCACTTGCAAGGATCTTATAGAAATAGTAAGAAATTAAACTCTGAAGGCATTAAAACTGATTTTATCATATGTATCATACTGATAAATGTTTCCATATCTGATATGAGGGAAGAAGACATAGAAATAGAACAATCAAGTGTTTTTGGATTGTATTATTAAAAGGAAATGGAAGGATATGGAGCTCAGTCATGAACATAGAAGTGAATATCGTCATTAGTTGAAAGATCATTAGTAAAGAAGAGGAAGACAGTAGGATATACAAAGTAAATCTGAGGAACACCACTAATGTTTGAATAAGAAGTCAGTCTCTAAACAGTTACAGCAATGACTGATTGAAAATACTCCTCAAAAGAAATTTACAGAGCAATAGTAGAAAGCCAAGGGATGAACATTTAGAAATGAAAGACTAAAAGACCTTATAAAGAGTTCTGGATATATCAATGGCAACACCATGATTCCCAGAGTCTATAAGGGAGAAAGACCAGAAATGAGTCAAACAAGAAAAGTTGTCACATTAAGATACTGCCGTGCCAAAGTCATTCTGGTAATAAGTGATGCTAAGACTTTGCAAATCAAGTTGTTAAAGAAAGATTGAAAAATTCACCAGGTACATACTCCACTCCTGAAGCAAAAATTAAGATACAGATTAAAATTCACCAGGTACATATTCACCCTTGAAGTGGACACTAAGGTACAGGTTATAATTATAATATAAAACAAGATCCAAAGGAAACATCTGTGGATAGCTGAGTTTCTGACAGAAGTGTTGGCTGTGACAAAGAACTGAGGATAAACTAGTATCAAGACTGTGAATTATTAAGTGAAGAAAGAGAGAGTTGTATGTCTCATAGAACAAGCAGATACATATGTGAAGCCAATACTGTCAATGTCTGAGTCCTCCTCATTGTCAACAGAATCTTGCTTTTACCTCATAATACCAAGACATGGAGATCATATCCTACAAGCATTTACCGAAGTTTAGTGGCAACATAAAAATAGATGAAAAAAATAGTACTGTATAGTGTCACTGGAAAGGGATCAAGGGATAGGGATAGTAGTACCATATGCTCTCATTTTGCAGAAAAAAAATGGTTTAGAACTTTACATGTGCAATTCAGAGCCTTTATCTTTCTGGTTCCTTATCTGTACACTGCTTGTGTACTGCAGTGAAGTACTTGTTTAATGTCCTTAAGTGCTATTGTTTTTAACTAGTTGGTTTTTTACTTTATAGATGTTCATATCATGTTTAATTGCCTGAAAAATTTTGAAGAATTCAGTAAATAACAATAATTAGAGGGGGTGGCTGCCTTCCTTCCCTTAGGTTAACTGACAAAATAATAATACATATGTATCTCTACAGTTTACTTTCTAAATAATTATTTTTTAATGAAATGGAAGCTTCTTTCTGCACTAGGACAACATGCAAACCACTGTTACTCCATCCTATACTGTTTTCATTTTTTCTTGAGTTTAAAATATGTTGATACAACATACTTTAAATTCAGTAGAAATCCCCTAGAAACAAAAAATTCACACTTTAATAAAGAACTGAAGTTGTCGTTGAAAGGAAATGATTCTCTCATCAAAATATTTTCATCGTTGTCCCCTTCTTTGCTATATGTGTATGGACTTATCAAAACACATAAGCCAAACCATCCAGCAAGACCCATAGTGAGTTCAGTGGACTCCATCACATAAATTATGAAAATGGTTAGTTTCTTTACTAAGCCAGCTAGTGGGTAAGATATCACATTCTAATACCATGAACTGTGGGTAAGATATCAAATTGTAATATCATAAACAATGTAGATTTAGTTAACAAGCTTAATGTTGATTTTGATTTCATACTGGTAAGTTTTGATGTTTCATCCTTGTTCACAAAAGTTCCAGTTGATGACCTCTTAGAATATTTGGTTGATGTCTTGAATAACATTGACTTACCTGTTTCAAATTCTGCTTTTATTGAATTGATAAAAATGTGTATAAAAGACTGTATTTCAATTTAACGGAGAATATTATGCACATCAACATATACTCCACATTCCAATCCATGCCACACCCTGTCCTCTAGTTATTCCCCTCCTCTCACATTCCCTTACCTATTCATTGTGTTTCTCCTACCCAAAGCACTTTTCAGCTTCCATCTACTAATCCCTTTATTCCTCTCTTCCCCTTTTCTCTCATACCACTGACAATGAAGTCTCTCTGCCTCAGACATTCATTATTCTGCCTCCTACCTGCAAAACAATTTCCAACTGCAATACTGCATTTTTGTCTCCAATCATGATAGGTCATAGCTACCAGGGAATATCTTCATTTAATATATTTTTGTTAACATTGTTCAGCTAAGATTCACTTGCCTGGGTTTAATAAAAAGACTACAAGAAAACATACAACTAAAAGTATTTTATGTATCAGTCACACCTCATACTAATGTTCAAAACTGGAAAGAACCTTACCTATGAGTAACCTGAATATCTCTTAAAGTATTAGAAACGGCTTTCTGCATGTCTGGGATTCGTTGTATCATAGGATCTTGTTGTGGAAGTTTACATATAACCTGCAAACAAATAGCAATGATAAAATATATTAATTACACATCTTATGAAATATGTTAAATTGTGAAGTATGAAAAACAGTTTTTCTCAGGACAGTGTCCTACAAGCCTTGAGGGAATGTCTAGGATCCCTGGGGGATAGAAATATCTTAATCCCCCAGCTACTTGTGAAGTATATGCCTCATACCCCTTGCTATCCACCTATGTACTGAGAGTGGCCCACTGGCTTGATCCTGGCCATCCACTGACTAATCAGCAACCTCCCACCTTTCTTCTCCCATGCATGTATACCTAACTCTCTTGATAAAAACTCCTCACTAATTCCGTAAGCTTTCCTACCACACCAGATATCCTCAGCATTCTCCATGAAGTCACATATAAATCCTTATCTTTCTCTACATATTTATCACAGATTCTTTATAGCATATACCTGGTCCACACATCCTCTACCACTTCTGAAACCACATTATTCCTCTCCAGTCTGATGCTCTTTGTATGCCACCACCCTCTCAATCTTCACTCTCCCATTCAGCTCACCAGATATACCCAAATGAACTTATCTATCTATATCTCTGATGCCTGTTACCTTTGGGAACTCCCTTAAGTTATCTATCTATATATCTGATGCCTGTTACCTTTGGGAACTCCCTTAAGGGGGTGGCTATGGCAAAAGTCTCCATAACTGGTGAACTCCAGTGACATTTCTCAGCCTTTAGTGCTTCATCCTTAACAGGCCACTGGCAGAGGGCAACTCTAGTAGTGTTCTCAGAGACTCCTACCAATTGTTCCTAATGACAACTACCTAATGTGTACCTAATATTCCTAACCTATCACTTCTACCTAATGCTCCTACCTACTTCCTTTGTTAACAATGTTCAACTGAGATTCACTTGCCTGGGTTTAATGTTTCTACATTTTTATGTTTCTATTTTTATGTTTCTACATAATGCTCCCATCTGATGTTTCTACCTACTGTTTCTATCTACTGCTCCTACAATTTTGCCAAAAGGCAGAGATAATGCACAGCGCTCACTGCTAGTAAATCTAGATTTACAATGAATGAGTTGTGTATCAAGTGTTGTCAAGTGCTATGTGTGATAGCTATCTGGGTCAAAGGGGTGCAGCTTGACAACCAATGAAGTGCTTGCTCAATACGTAACCATCCCAAACCCTATTGATACCCAGGTGAGTAGTACTTAGAAAACTATATTTCAAATATTCGATTTTCTTCCCCTTTACCTTTACACAATAGTATTGTGAAGGCATTCTGTCAGTTCTCTGGCACTTTCCCTTAAGCCATACATACACACAAAAACCTAACTCGAGATTTAATATCATCATCAGTATCAACATCAATGTCATCATCATTATAATCTAATGCTCTGTGCATGCCTTCACCCTCTCAATCACTATCCTCCCATACAACATACCAGGTACACTCAACAAACTTACACCTCTGTAGTTTGAACACTCACCTTTATTCACCTTGCCTTTGTTCAATGGCACTCTTCATGCATTCTGCCAATCCTTAGGGGCCTCTACATGATATATGCAATCAAAATCCTAACTAACCAATCAACAACAGTCACCCCCTTTCTTAGTAAATTCTGCAATACCATCTACTAAAGCTGCCTTCCCGTATTTCATCTTATGTAAAGCTTTCACCACCTCTTTTTCCTTCATTAAACCACTCTCCAAAACTCTCTCATTTCACATCTCACCCCAACCCAAAAACCCTACATCTGCCACGCTCTCATCAAACACATTCAGCAGTCCTTCAAAATACTCACTTTGTCCCCTCCTCACTTCATCAATACCTGTTACCACTACCCCTATTGCCCCCTTCACCAATTTATCTATTTGTTTTCTTTGGTTTTTGCACATTATTAACCTCCTTTCATAACATTTTATTCTCCCAAATGTATAATGATACTCATTTACCCAAACTCTCATTTGTCCTCTTTTTCAACCCCTGCACCCTCCTCTTGAGTTCATGCTGCTTTCTCTTTAACATCCCCCAATCATCTGCACTCCTTCTGTGTAAGCAACTTTACTTCTTCAACCTATCACCCACTCACTACCCTTTCTTCTTATTATTACTATAGTGACTACAGTACAGTACTGTTATAATTACTATTACCATATTTTGAAGACCTAAGCACAAATTTCCTTATTTTCCCAATTACTTTCATATGTCGTATCTTCCTCAAATTCATACCTTCTCATTTCATCCTTGTTTTACATATACTTAGATGGACAAAAAACCCACATTTACTGTCAACCTTCTATACCATATCCAGAAGACACTGGGTTCCAACAATCTTTTCAGCAACAAATATCTAAAACAATTTGAATACACATATATACATCTTTTTACATACTGTTCTGAACATTTTTACCCTCATCTAGAATTACAACACTAACTCTCCTATAGATTATGATAATTGTATATAAAATTAAATGCCAGATTTCACCTCCTTCCATCCATCTGGACTTCACTTCAACCCATTTTAATAGCCATCATCAGTAAATGTACCAAATAACTGAAGACATCCCTGCATAATTCCAATAGTTATTTTCTATCAACTAAATCACTATCAGTATGCACTAGTTACATAAAATCCTTACAGATACAATACATTAAATGACAGTGCCTTGACCATTTTGTTATAAGCCTTCCAGATCAAATAGGGCTAAATGCACAAGGGCTTTACCTTAGTCAATATAACTGGGCATCCTTGATCTATGCGAGTCTGTGGGGTTAGGGACCCTGGTTCAACAATATCAACATCTACACAGGTTTATGTCTGTATGCACTTGATTTATCAGATGGAAATAATACAAGTGTTAATGACAATTAGGACTGATAAGGGGAATATATGCAGAACACAAAACATGTAATAAGTATGGTAGGAGAGTACTAAAATGTAGATAATACACAGTGTAGTGAGCTGTAAACAAAGATTTATGATTGCTGGAGAGGCTGACGAACATGCAAGGGATGACAGGATTGGGTGAACGAGTTAATGAACTCTAAACAGAAGTCAGCAGATACTACTACAGGAATGGCTACCAAGTGTGCCCAATAAAAATAGGAAAGTATGAAAGTGGTTTAAGGAGCAGAAATGAAATCTTACTGGGTATTAACTTCATGTGCGAAGTGAATGCATTTGAAACTAGAGGAAATGTGAAGGCCTGGATCACTTTCCTGAAAACCATTAGTTAACACTAAGTTTGTGATTAATTGCTAAGCAATTGATCTAAAATATTTTAGTTTTGTTACTTACTTGAGGGCCTAATGCATCTATTCCTATATATATATATATATGGTTCATGGGACTGGGGTCAAGCTTAAATAAGCCAAACAGAAAAGAAAATTCGAAGCAGGTAAGTGAAACTCTTGGTAACTTGAACCACCAAATCCATGTATAATTTAGGGTCAAGAGATATTTTTTTCAAGTAAACAAAATAAACCACCATTACAATGTCACTTTAAACTGTATTTTCACTATAAACTTTGTTTTTAATTTATAACTGCAAAATAGCTTGTGTAACCTGATTTTTTTCCATAACTACCTCATTTCCAAACAAAGGATGTTCCAAAACATGCTTTCTATTATATAAAAGATTCTTAAACAAGTTTTCCCACTTTGTTATGATTCGTATGAGTAAAATACTAACCTTTAGCCACTGGTTACGAACTTCAGAAGTACTAAGAACAACAATTCCTTCTAAGCTTACACCTGTTTCATTCCCAAAGTGAATAGTCCGACCTGTTAAAACCAGAAAATAATCATTATGCATAACTTCTAGCAAAACATCATTTTCTAAAAATATACAAAGTTCTTAGTATGAAAAGTTGGTTTGTACTATAGTTACATAGCATGAGAACCTATTTATACTGAGTGCTCTTTAAACTTACATACCCTCACTTATACAGTTTATTTAATAAGCACTGCTGCTGAAAAACAATTTAAGTTTGGACTGAAGATAATATGCAACATGTAAGTTTTGAAGGATGAAAAACCATTTTCCTACCAATCTGACCCTTTCGTCACCCTAACAACCTGATCCTTCCATCACTCTACCAACGTGACCCTTCCATCATCTTGCCAACCTGACCCTACAAACCTGATCCTTCCATCACCATACCAACCTGACCCTTCCATCATCCCAATACTAATATCATGACAAAATCAAATATGCTCTGACAGTTCTTTAAGAGCACACAACTCCTTAATAAGCAATTAATAAGAGTGTAGGCTTAAAGAAGGAAGGTGCCATAAGCAAATGAAACAAAATAAACAGTTTTACTAAAAATTTGTGAAAGAGAAAACGCAGAAGAAAAACATGAGAGACATGATACAGAAATATATATATGATTTTAGTAAGAGTAAGGCTTTGCAATTGAAACAAAAGGGGCTGCAATGAATGTCTATGAAAGAAATCATGCAAAACAGAAAAATGGTTGTCAGGGGACTTCTTGATGATTCATCTATCTGTCTATTTATATTTCTGATGCCCAATCCTTTAAGGAGCTCCTATCGAAGGGGTGGCCACATGGAAAGAGCCCCCACTTATATCTGTCCTTACATGTCTCTCTCGCATACATCATTCCATGCATTCTTCAGCTGTTTCTTTCCCTCCAATACTCTTCCACTTTATTTCCACATGCAAAAGGTGGTTTTCCTCTCACATCTACCCCTTTAATTGTACCATCATACACTCTCCTTGCAACCTACCATCTTGCATTCTTTCCGCATGCCAAAACCACCTCAAAGTATTACATTTCACCCACTCTAGCTCTCCACAATTCATTCCCTTTGCATTCCATGCCACATCACATCTCATACATCCCCTCATTTCTCTCTTCATTCCATTTAGTCATACCACATGCTCCTCTCACATAGCTCATTTCCACAGCCTGGATTCCTGATCCCTGTGACTCATTCCATGTCCATGTTTTGGCTAAATAGGTCAAGGTCAGGTGGACTATGCTGTCTCTTAATCCTTTCTTCACTTCCATACTTACATCTCTACCCTTCATTACTCTTTTGAGGGACCCAATGACTCTTCTACCCTTCACTTCTCTTTCTCCTTTCATCTAACCAAACTTCCCCAAGATAGCTCCAGAATACTTAACTTTTATCTCTTCTTGTCCTTCTCCCTACATGTTTAAAACACAGTACACTTTCTTCTTTCACTCAAAAGGTTTTGCAAAATCTATACTTTCACTCTGTCTCCTTTATCATATCATTACTTTACTTTTGCTCACATTTACCTTTAACTGCTTATGCTTACACACATCATAAAATACAATTACAACCTTCTGAAACTCCTCTTCACTCTCAGCAAGCAACACAGTATCATCAGCAAAAAGGCTTGTCACAAGACACCATACCTCACTGCCACAGTCCATCTCTGTACTCTCTTTCCCTAGTTTTGCTTTCAACTCTTATCACTCTATCCATATATATATATCAAAAAGCCATGGTGTCATCACATAGACCTGGCTCACACCCACATGTTCAACGAAACTTTCGCTCAACTTTCCATCCACTCTTATACATGCATTTGCTACTCTGTAGAAGGCTTTCACACCAACAGTTGTTCCCCTATCCCATTCCTTCTTAACACATCCCATAAAGCATTACACTCAATTCTGTAATACGCTTTCTCCTTACCCATAAAAGCTGCATATAGCTACTTACCTTTCACTATGTACTTTTCCAGCCATTCTAACCAAAAAAATCTGATCCACACATCCCCTACCATTCCTAAATCACTTGCTCCTCACTTGTGCTACCCTCAGTCACTTCTAATACCCAATCAATCAACACTCTTGCATACACTTTTCCTGGTGTATACTTAACAGACTTTTCCACTATTTTTTTTTTTCTTTTTTTTTTTAAGGCTGCAGTCACGGACAAAAGTCCACATCAAGGCCGGGCCCTAATTGAAATATAGAGAGAGTTGAGAAATTGGGAAAAACAGACAGGGAAAGTATTTACATATTTCTAAGAAAGTGAAAAACATGTCTCTTGAAATGAGCCAGGTCAAAATTGCTACATACATCCTTAGCACCTTTTACTTTGAATATAGACACAATAATAGCTTTACCTAATCCTCAGGCACACCCTTCTGTTTCCATACTAAATTACATATCAAATGTATCCCCTGTGTCACACTTTCTCCTCCATACTTCAGCATTTCAGCCGCAATCCCATCCACTTCAGGTGCCTTTCCTACCTCCAGTCTCACTGTTGTCCTTTTTTACCTCCTTTTATGTTAAAGGCCCTTGGACTTCTGTCATCTTCCTTACATCCTCCATTCTCATGCATGCAACATCTGCTCCCTGTCTCCCACATTCATTAGTTCTTCAAAATACTCTTACCATCTTGCTTTAACTTCCTCTTTTTGATTCTACTTTTCCCCTTCCCTACTTCTCACATTAACATGTCCATGCTTACACCCATCTCTTTCCTTTTTCACCTCCTTCCAGTACCCTTTCTAATTTTCCCTAAACGTTTCACTGAACTTTCTTCTAAAATCTTCATCTAATCTTTCTTTGCTTTTCTCTTTCAGCTTCTTAACATTCTACTCAAATATTCTATATCCTTCCCTCTTCATATGCTGAACTTCCACTGGTACATTCCTTATGAGCAATCTACCACATACCTTTCTTCTTCTCTTCCACAGCATTTCTAATCTTATCCGTCCACCACACATTTTCCCTTTTATTCCTAAATCTTTAGACCTTGTATCCATCTAATTCCACATCCTTTCACAGACCTTTTCTAAACATTTTAAACACTTCATTCACACAGATTGCATCCATCCATTTATCACACTTCAATCTAAACTTTCAGTCATCCTCCTACCATACTCCTTGCATTCTTTCTGATTTATCCTTTCACTTGCTATCACTTTTACCCCTCCATTCTTCCTTACATCAAACTTCCACTTCTCCCCGCTCCTCACCTCCACAAGAACTGCGAAATGGTCAGTCTCCAAAAAATCCTCTTACAACTACCACAGAGTCAATTTTCTCTTACATCATTTCTCATCCTTGTATACCTGTGGATCATCTTGTACTAAGAAAAGATGCTTGCAAGGAATAGATTCCTCCTAGCACAGATATCCACATAACTTACATTCTCATCTACTACAGGCACTCCCCTATTTAACTAAATATATCACTAATTTCATCACATCCCACCTTTGCATTTGTATCACCCATTACATCCATCTCTCTCTCTCTCCTTAAAATCATTCATTCAAATTTCTCCAGAAACACTTCATTGCATCCTTACCTTGCACAGTCTTCATATTCATAGGTGCATATATCTTTTTTTTTCTTCTTCACACATATTCGCCATTTCCTGCTTTAGCGAGGTAACGCTAAGAACAGAGGACTGAGCCTTAAAGGGAAAATCCTCACTTGGCCCCCTTCTCCGTTCCTTCTTTTGGAAAAGTGATAACAGGAGGGGAGGATTTCCAGCCCCCAGTCCCTCCCCTTTTAGTTGCCTTTTACGACAGGCAGGTAATACATGGGAAGTGTTCTTTCTTCTCTATATAGCCATGCATACTTGACAATTCCAATGTTTCCTTTCACCCACAATATTCCTGATCCATTCCATCCATGCTCCGTAACACCCTACCCTACTCTTGGTAATAGCCCAATTGCACATCCTTCTTCCCCTCCTCCCTGATAATTTTCATTCATAAATATTAATAACTATAATAACCTCATACCTTTACTATGAGTAACAAAGTAATTCTGTTGTTAATACTTACAGTGAACATTGTACACAGATCGTAGTACTTAGACATCAGATGAGTGAGATAAAACTGAGAACACAATCTAATTTGTATAATCCTAATCCTAGCACATACAAACAAAATTTGGTCACCTTGTAAAACCTGTTTGATTTCCTTATGGTGTGTAGTTAAAGCTCTTAGTCCCTGGAGGCACCCTCGCAAGTGAGTTGTGCCAAGGCCTCGCTGCCAAGATAGTTGACATAAACTGAGCTCTTCCATCAACCAAAGGCGAAGTCTCACAATATCTTGACGAATAGGTTCACTAACTTCTAATCTCCTTTCAGCTTCTCCCATGTTCTTGATAAGCCAGGAACTGTAATTAGAAAATATTCAGTAAAAAAGTGTAATTTAGATTTTTCTTATAACTGATGCAGGAAGAAAAGAAGGGTCTGAAATAGATGAAAATGTGAATAATGAAGCAAGGGCAGAAAAATTGCATAAAGGAAAAGGTTTCCACTTGTAAATTCTTTGACAATATTTCCAATTACAGACAGAAATCTGAGGTATGTTTTTTTGGAGGGGAACACTTGCCTTTTCAAATGGGACAAGTTGTAGTTGTTCAGAAAGACATATAAAAGTAAAGATTGTTAAAGCCTTGTAATAAGGGAAAAGAAACAGACATCACAATGGCCCATACTTGAGTTGCCTATGATCATTCAGTAATTATGCAGTGGCTTGTTGTATATCGTGTAACCAATTCCTAAGAGCAATGCTGAAATATTTTGTGAAGAAGGGAGAGATGGCTAATGGTGCAGTATGGAAAAACTGAATCAAACATTCAAGTCAGACTGGGAGAGTTGAAAAGTTAGGCTGTAACAAAACAGGAAGGGATGTCTTGCAATCTTAAAGTTGATCTTAATCTTGTATAGAAAAATGTTATGTTGATACTACTGATAACATTTTTTGGACATGAACCACATGAGAAATTAACAGTATGAATAGCATACAGACCCATCTGTGCACAGACATCAGAAGTATATGAAAGGCTTCTTTTCTTTCTTCTTTAGCAGAAATTTGTTATGAACACAATCTGATTATAGTGGGATATCGCTACAAAATGATTTTACATATAATTCATTACTTCTTAATGGGAAGCAAAATATGAAGACCTTGTGTTCTGTCCGATTCATGAACAACTTTTTGCACCCAGTTTCATTCCATGAATGCCTCTAATCTTCCTGAATGATCAGGCCCAAATAACTCAAAAGCATCTTTCACTCCATCCTTCCATCCCATTCTTGGTCTCCCAAAGTTATATTAAACAATGCTGTGTTGTATGGTTGCCAGTTAAGCAGATCGAAATAAACAAACTAGAAAGAATACAGAAACACTTACAAGTAAAATTGGAGGACCATAGCACATGAACTACCAAGAAAGACTGAAAGATCTTGAAGTCTGCAGTTGAGAATGATGGAGAGAGAGATAAATAGTTATATATATGCCTAGCAACAAATAGAAGACATAAAAAGCACTATTTCAAACTTGAAAGCAACTCTGCAAGGGAGATTTAGAATCATTACACCAAGTGTAATATACAAATATACTATAATGAAAAGAAATGAGATTAAAACATATGAAAGCCCAATCAGGAAGTTATAATGCTTATTTAATAAAATTCCAGAAATGCAAAATGCACACAGAATGACTAGAGAAACATCCAAAAGATTAGACTTAAGGATGATGACAATACTGGACAAACTTCAAACACAAAACTGCAACAAAGAATTAACAGTAAAATAAAATGGCATAATATAAAAGGCAACATGTAATGAGTAGTGGTGTGGCATTTAAGAGAAACAGTATAATTCCAAAAAAAACAAGACAAGAGGTGATTGCTACAAGCTAGCCTTATTATCAAGGCAAAATCTTGTCAGAAGTATTTGTAAGTAGGTAGGTACTCCTTGCTTCCTCCACTTCCATGTATATCCTCTTACTCAGTCTCTCTTCACCCATCCTCTCCTTATATTCAAACCATTTCAGCACATATTTGTCAGTTCTCTCAATAAGACTCAACTTATTGCCACACACCTTCCTCCCCACTGAGAAATGTTAACTAAATCTAAATCAACTGAGGTAGATATGAGACAAGAAGTACACTTAAGAGGAGAATATGAAGCAAACTTGAAGGAAATAGAAGAATGCAAAGTGAAAGCATACATAGGTTTATTTGTTGAAGAATGTCACTGATACATCTGAAAGTGATGGTAAGAAGTAGTTGGCAGGCAGCCAATAACCAGGAAAACATGTTACGAGCACTATCCGCCTTGGTACTGGCAGGGTTAGTGACAGCTATGTAGTAGGCCAGCACTTCATAGGCTGTCAAAGTGCACTCCTCTGACCCCCACACTTGGTAGATGTCTTTTCTTTCTCAACACACATGGACTGTTGGTATTCTGTCTACAAACATACAATCTCTCCTTTTCACATATAATGCCTGAAAACATTTAACTCACAAATCATTTTCATAAATCTAAATCTTCCTGCAGTGAATGTTATGTTCTAGCCCTGCTTTTTAGCAAAATGATGGTAGCAATGGATAGACATAGTAAGTAGGAACATTAGACAGGAGAATTATGTGGAAAAATTTGGTAGAAGTAGTAGGTAGGAATAGTAGGTGGGAGCATTAGGTATATGAAGTAGGCTGGAGTATTAGGATGGAACATTAGGTAGACACATTAGTGAGAAGTAGTTGGTACGAACATGATGTAAGAGATTCTGAAAACACTGCCCTAGAGTTGCCCCTTAGCCAGTGGCCTGTTAAGGGTGAGGTACTAAAGGCTAAGAAGTGGAAGCGGAGTTCACCAGTTATGAAGACTCTTTTGCTGTGGCCTCAGAGATATAGTGAGACAGATTGACAGAATATGGTTGGACACAGCAAAGAAACCAAAAGACCACTGCTGCTAAGTGTGTGTGTGTGTGTGTGTGTGTGTGTGTGTGAGAGAGAGAGAGAGAGAGAGAGAGAGAGAGAGAGAGAGAGAGAGAGAGAGAGAGAGAGTCATCATCATCTAAGAAAAAAGAGAGACCAGGGAAAAAGCTGGAAACTGAAAAAGAGAAACTGTCACACAGTATCCTGAAAGCCTTTGAATTATCAAGGGCGACATGCTTTCCTATTTCATGAGAAAGAGGGTGGAATATATCTTTTTTCTGATACATTTAGCTTAGACTAAGCAATATGACTTTGACAAGGTAAATCTTAAATAGTGCAAGGAAAACAAGCTCGATAGGAAAAAAAATCAAGCCCCATATTTCTTACTATAGATTTTCTCTTCTTCTAGCCATATAAAGCTCATCTTCTGGGTTAAGAGTGCCAGTGGCATCATAAAATGATTGATGCCAATCTATCTTCCTATCTGGCTGGTTTGACTTCTCAGGAAGACTGTCTACATACTTTGTAGGAAGGTCAAATTCACTGAGAATACCATGTACAGTAGCTCGAGCTGAATCTTTATTCAACTGCAATGCTACCGTGTTAAGGCTACCTGTAAGTGAAACAAATAAGAAATCAGCTCCTTCTGTAACTTATAAATAATGCATGTACTTCACATTGAGTCTTTACATAAAAAATGCAGCATATACTTCACACAGAGTCTTTACATAAAAAATGCAAACAGGTTGTGTACTTTAACCTTAGATAAGTAAATCTATAAACATCATATAACACTACGAAATAGATAAGTAAGATAAGTTAATCTATAAACATCATATAACACTACGAAATAGATAAGTAAGATAAGTAAATCTATAAACATCATATAACACTATGAAATAAAGGTAAGTTATATCATAAAATTTTTTCAAGAAACTGAATTGATATTTTGCTCTCTAATGAACATCTGATTTCTGATACATTAATAAAACTGAAAAAGACAGTCAGGTATAACACTTTACAATTTTGTCAGCACTTATTTCTCTCATTACTCCATTCATTCTGTTCACATCCATTTCTGCATGCTTGCAAAAACTAGTATTCAATATCATACTGAATAAACTACTCCTGTTTGATGCTACATCTCCTACCTAATATTTTTCACCTTATTCTCAGTACTCTCCACATCAGTTCTAAGCAAAAACATTTCAATTATTCCTATCTTAATAGTATTCCTCTGTTAAAGACCTTTACTTCTTTCTATCTAACAATAAAATTCTTCTCATATATGTAAGGTGGAAAGTTACAAATGCCTGAAATAATTTTGGTTAACTAACAATAAATCTATTCAAAATAATTTCTCTGTCCCTACACACATTGTTGTGAGGATCTTCTTAGAAAATCACTGGTCCCCAACCCAACAGGCTAGCAAAAGAGACAAGAACAATCAATATTCTGAGGAAGACTGCTACTCAATGAGAAATATTAAAAAATGAATGGGATATTTAAACAAACTAAATGAGCAAATAAGATTCTATCTATCTATCTATATCCCTGATAACCATTTCCTCTGGGAAATCCCATTAAGGGGGTGACCACGGCAAAAGAGTATCCATTTATCCCTGTCCTTAAAAGCCTTCCTCACATACACTATTCCATGTATTCTCCCACCATTCCTATCCCTCAAGTACTCTTCCACTCTATTATTCACTCTTCTTGTAAACTCTCCATCTTGCATTCTTTCCACATGCCCAAACTACCCCAAAGTATTACATTTCATCCACTCTACCATTTCACAAGTCATTCCCTTTGCATTCCCTGCCATAAAACATCTCTCATACACCCTCTCATTTCTTTACTCATTTCATCTAGTCATACCACATGGTCCTCTCATGCAGCTCATTTCCACAGCTTGGATTCTTGATCTTTGTAACTCATTCTATGTCTCATGTTTCAGCTACATAGGTCAGAGTTGGGAGGACTATGCTGTCCCTTAATCCTTTCTTCACATCCATACTTAAACCTCTATCCTTCATTATTTCATTAAGAGACCTAATGACTCTTCTGCCCTTTGCTGCTCTCTCCCTTATCTCTCCTTCCATATCACCAAACTTGCCCAAGATTCCTCCTAAATACTCTCTTCTCTTCCAGTCTTTCTCCCCCTTATCTATAACAAGGTTTGATACACTTTCTTCTTTCAGTCTATAGAATTTGGAAAATCTATAATTTTACACTGTTTCCTTTCAAACACCATTACTTTACTTTTACTAGCATTTACTTTCAAGTGCCTACACTTAAAAACATCATAAAAGACACTCACAACCTTCTGTAACTCCTCTTCACTTACAGCAAACAACAAAGTATCATTTGCAAAAAGACTTGGCTATAGCCACTATGCCTCACTGCCACCCTTCATCTCTGCACCACCTTTCCTAAGTTTTGCTTTCATCTCTTTTATCACTCCATTCGTATATATGGTAATATGCCACGGTGAAATCACACAGCCCTACCTCAGGCCCATATGTATACTGAAACTTTCACTCAACTCTCCATCCACTCTTACACATACCTTTGCTACTCTACAGAAGGCTTTCACACCATCCAACAGCTGTCTCCCTACCCCATATATTCTTAACACATCCTATAAAGCATTCCTCTTGTAAGATCCTTAATTTTGTGCCTCCAATTTACATGGTACAGATATGCTGATGAGGGTCTTCGGAAATATTTAGAAAAACTTAATAACTTGGTTCCTTCTATAACTTTCAAAATGAAGGACAAAGTCAGTAATTCATTGCCCTTCTCAAGCACTTTGATGATAGGATCAGACTGGGGTTTTAGGTCCAAAGTTTACAGGAAACCTACCCAAGCTGAAGCATTTATTAATCATCTCTTGAACCATCACGATTCTGTCAAAATTTCTACTTTTACAGGAATGCTTCTTAGGGCCATCAGAATTTGTGACCTTGAATTAATAGATGAAGAAACTGATCACATGCTTAATATTGCAAGAAAACTTAGTTATCATGAGAAGGTTTTGACAAATGCATACAAAAAGCAAGGAAGACCTACTATGGTAATGAGAAGGAAGACAAATTCAACTACAAAATCATTTTGCTTTTAACCTATCATAAAGAATTTTCACCTCTTACTAGTATTTTGAAACAAATTAATATCAACATTGTTCTAAAATATGAAAACTCCATGTGGAGCTGCTATTAAACAGTCTATCATCTAATGAAGAATCAGGTGTCTAATCTGTTCCATGTAAATAGTGTAATAAGATGTCTTTTGGCTAAATGGTAAATCTTTGAAGGAGACGATTTAACAGCATAAATATTCTGTAAAGACAGCCTCAGAATAAAATGCAATATCAAAACATGTAGAAGATTATTAATTTTCAATGAATTGGAGTCAAAAATTTTTTTTTCATATCTGTCACTTACAGAAAGGCTCATTGTTCAATCCACTCTCATCAAAGTTAACACCACCACAAATATAAATAAAGAAATGTATAAACAAGATGATATCTTAGTTAAATCTCTGTTGGAATATGGCAAAATTAAGAAAACAGTAGCTGATCTGTCATCCTTTGCCAGGTAGAGGGATGAGTCACTTTACTGTTCTGGTTAACTTTTCCATGTTTCTTAGATCAACTGTTCCTTGTTTCCTTAGCTGTAATCATTCTCTTTATAATGCTGACTCTGCATCATTGAAAATAGCTTGAAATACAGTTCTGTGTTTCTTTTCCTAGCAAGTTTACCCATATTTTTCTTTCTTTATGTTAGCTGAGACGGCACAGGCAGCTGAGGCCCTAATCAAGGCCATCCACTCCTGATGCCACCCTGCCCCACAGGAAATAGCATCACCACCCCCCACGACGACGAGTTATCGCCAGGAGACAGACGAAACGGCCACATTCGCTCACACTCAGTCTCTAGCTGTCATGTGTAATGTACTGAAACCACAG
>JAYMFT010002987.1:0-17289 GCA_038088735.1 Panulirus argus | reverse complement strand
GAGATATGGTGGCTAGTGGCAAGCCTGTTTGTGGATGATGCTGTGTTGTTTGCTGAGAGTGAAGAGGAGTTGCAGAAAATTGAAAGTGTGTTTTATGATGTGTGTAAGCATAGGCAATTGAAGGTAAATGAAAGTTAAAGTAAAGTAATTGTGTCTGAAAGGAAATGGAGTGAAAGTATAGATTTTGTAAAACCATATTGAGTTAAAGAAAGTGTCCTAAATTTTGATGTGGATATAGGGGGGAAAAAGACAGGAAGAAGTAAGAGAATGTAAGTATCTCAGAGCTGTCTTGGATAAGTTTGGTGATAGGGAAGGAGAGGTAAGGGAGAGAGCAGTACTGGGTAGAAGAGTCATTGGGTCCCTTAAAAAAATAATGAAGGGTAGAGATGTAAGTATGGAAGTGAAGAGAGGTACAAGGGACAGCATAGTCTTCCCAACCCTGACCTATGCAGCCAAAACACGGACATGGAATGAGTCACAGAGGTCAAGAATCCAGGCTGTGTATGAGAGATGTGGTATGGCAGGGAATGCAAAGGGAGTGAATCGTGGAGTGGTAGAATGGGTGAAACATAATCCTTAGAGGTGGTTTGGGCATGTGGAAAGAATGCAAGACTGGGAGTTTACAGGGAGAGTGTATGATAGTACAATTAAAGGGGTTGGTGTGAGAGGATGACCACCTATAACATGGGCAAATAGGGTGGAGGAATACTGGAGGGAGAGAAATAGTGAAAGAATTGGTGGAATGGTGTATGCAAGGAGGCATATAAGGACAGGGATAAGTGGAGACGCTTTTGCCGTGGCCTCCCCTTGATGGGAGCTCGTGGAGGGAACAGGCTTCAGAGATATAGATAGATAGATAGATAGATAGTGTCAAAGGCTGCGAGAAGGGAGCAAGCAAAAGAAATTTTCTAAGTTTTCTTAAAGATCATTCTTTTGGTATCCATATACATGTTGAAATTTGGTGCAGATGAAATATTTCAGTTAACTTTCAAACTTTTTGATATACCTTAGCATAATGATGATTTCGTATTTTCACCTCCAGTTTGTCTTAAAGTGTATAGTCATTGTCAGGGTTTATATTCTACATTTGTTTGTCAAAAATACTTGGAAAGAAAATTCTCTTGACCTTTGATATAAATCTGTCTTACACATTAGACAAAGGCTACATTAGGAGTTTATTTTCTGGATGATTATAGAATGTAAAGTACTGTTCAACATATAGGCCTACATATTCATTATTGTGCTGTCTGATACTATTATCATATTGTAACAGTTTTGCTGTATATGTATACATAATAACCTGCACATCACTGTTATGTAACTGTTGGAGTAAGAAAATATATCTGCAGGGAGAGATGCATTCAATTTGATCCTTTTATTGGAAGTGGCTTATCAGTTGGATCTCATTGCCACCAAAGCAAATTTCCTGGTATTAACCTATATCTGTCCAGTATTCAAAAAGGGGTAGTAGCAACTTGCATCCTTATTGTTGATTAGAACTACTGAATCAGAATTATCTATTATTCCCAGTAAATGATCTGAGGAGAGTTATTCCCAATTAACTGGTCTTTGGGGTTTATTTTGTCCTTTATCCCCAAAGTGGGAAAGACAGTCTTGTTGTCAAGAACTTCTTCAATCATGCAGTTTTCTTATCTGATACCATAAGTTTTCCTAGACCACCACACAGAAGCATAGCATCAAAATGCTGGGTTTACAATGTATGTAAGGATTACCTTAACACTTACAGTTTGATTAGTATGTAACAAATAACCCGATGATGTTCCTCTTAACATAAAATTTTTAATTAGAGACAGTATCATTCAATTTGGAATTTTTTTCATTTGTTTCCTGAAGATTCATATTCTTTCAAGATACCAGATGCCTTCTATTTAGAATTTTTTTCTAATGCTGGTCTTGATAAAAACAGAGCTAGTGATGCAATTACCTTCTACATGAGTGCCTTTTAGGAATCACTGTCCATTGGTTTTGAAATAAACCTGTCTGAACCTACTTGGGATAGGCTTCTCAGGTCATTCCTCTTGAGACCTGCTGGTTCCCATTTCAATGTAAGTTGGAGCTATTGAAGGCACTGGACTTGTTACAATCAAAAAGATTTTCTGGCAGTGTAGCACTTGAATGTCTGCTCATGAAGACACTCTTCTTAATGGCTTTTGGTGCTAGGAGAAGAGTTAGTGAGATGCAAGAACCTTCTCATTTTTGACAATGACATATCTTGGATTAAGATCAGTCCCTTCTCTATGTTTTTGGCAAAGAATGAAATTGATAAGTCCTAGAATGCCCTTAGTTTGTTTGATTCATAGAAGACTTCTGCTGCAGAATATCCTGCCTTATACCTAGTTAAATCTCTGAGAAAATTTGTTGGGTTAGTCAGAGACTATGAAGGGAAACCCCTTTTTGTTTAAACAGGAAGCTTAAAACCCCCTAAGCATGGAATGTCTCATCTTGGATTAGACAATTTGTTTTGTAGGTCCAGCCTGGCCTGTATGTTAGAGCCCATGATGACAGGAAAGTAGCTTCCACATTGGCCTTCCTGAGGGAGCTTTCTCCAGAGATTAACAAAAGAGGACTTTGACATTCCTCAAGGAGTTTTATATAATGTTTCTTGCTTTAGATCAATTCCACCACCTTAGAGGCAGAGTACCACTATTGTACTACTGGCTGGCTTTTAAGGTAACTGTTTTTACCATACATTTCTTTTGGTTAAGAAACTTTTCTCTGACTCTCATTGTCCATTTTGAATTGCTCTCAAAGCATGGAGGATAAACCGACCCTGGAGAAAAAATGTGATAAGAAAAATGAAAGTTTTCCCTGGGTAGTGTACCATGAATAAATTTTCCATTGATACCCATGTTATGAGAATCATGAGGTGACTAGTATGACAGCTAGTGTAACAATGGCATCGCTGAAGAGGAATTAGCAGAAAGGCAGACATAAGCAGAGCTGTAGGCCACAACTACTGAATAGGTGGTTTGCAAGGGAAGAAAGGCATTTACCTAACCAGAAGGCAAAGGGATGGAGGCTTTTGACCACGGGGATCTTGGTGATTCCTTCATAGTTTGTGAGACATTGCCCCAGAGAGAAATAGTTTTTAATTCTTCGGTACTCACCCTTTTGGTGTGATTTCTTTGATTTCAGCACATCAAAGCAATACACTGATATTGAAATTGAACTTTTATGGGAATTTCTATATATACTGTACTCTGGGATGTGTGCTGTACCTATTATTTTACAGCAAATGTGTGTTGTGCAGTTTACTGATGGTGTTGATATGGAACACCAACTCATACTGTATTACATACAGGCCTCACTGTACATCATTGCACAAATCAGATGTGTGCTGTACCTATTATTTTACAGCAGCTGTGTGTTGTGCAGTTTACTGATGGAGTTGATATGGAACACCAACTCAGAGGCTGTATTACATACAGGCCTCACTGTACATCATTGCACAAATCAGATGTGTTTGGTTTAGGTGTAGGTGGATAGTTACAAATAAGTGATAGATCTTGTTGTCCAATTGGTTTCATTGTTTCAAAGTGGATGGTAGTTCTTGTGTATGAAGTTTCGTTTTGAACAGCTTAAGTTATACTGCACAGCATATGAATATTCTCATGACCTTAAAGTTAACAGTATTTAAATTGTGGGTAATTTTGTTTATATTTAATCGTTGGTGCTGATTCTTTTAAACAAACTGTTTAACATTTACAGTTTTTCATTAATTTTCCTCTGCTTATTCAGAATCTTAACCATTTTTATAAATGGACTTTTGGGTAGTCAGGTGCCTTTTCTTTGCAACTCTGTAGTAAGTAGTCTCCCAGTGTTGGTAGGAAGTGCTGTTTTTACTTAAAAACACAGGATGCAACCCAATTATACATGTATATAATTGAAATTATTCTGTTCAAACATAATTTTGGTAATTTGAATTTCTCAGCTATTTCAAATTATACATGTGAAAGTTATTTTGATATTCTCAACTATATAATTTTCTCTGTGTTGAAGTAATTTAATGAAACAGAACTTATAAGTACAGTAGCTTTTAGTTCATCAAGAAAATTAAAACAAACTGAAAGGAAGTAACATAACTAAAAACTTATTTAAATTTCCAGCCAGGCTTCTGGGGCTATGACATGAGAAGAAACATGAGTCTTGCAGATGACTGCTATGGTGAGTATTTCTTAATCCGACCCTCAATTATTTCTTTGGTGAAAACTAGATACGACGATCCCTCGATTTTATGGACTAATAGGAGGAGGGGATGTCTGTTAATGCCAGAAGTCTGGTAAATTGAATGTAACCATTTTTGATACAGAATACAGTTCACACAATTTCTATTAACTGCTCTATCACTTGATGCCATTTTGAATTGTAAGAACTGCAAAATTATTTAGTAAATATAGTCACAATTCTTTGTGTACAACCTGCCGTACGATAGCTTGAGGCAGACTGAGACCTAAACAAAGCGAGTATATGAATATTCCCTGACAATCTGGTGATGTGGTGGAGTGAGAGGAACACAGATTGAATGGGAAACACTATACTGATTCTAACATTTTGACAGTCTTACAGAATGAGTACAGAAGAACAGGACTCCAGCTTATATACATGTTGTCGTCGGCCATCACTTCCCCTTGTGTACCTGGTTTGACCTACCGAATGGCTGTACTCGGTGTTTGACCTGGCTGCCCCTGCCGTGACTGACCTCGTCGTCTCCTTCAAGTTTGATCTCGCCACCTCTTCCGCAGTGATTTGTCTCACGGCTGCTCTAGTAAGGTACACAAAGCCCTCCCAGTGATTCATGTTTTCTTTTGTCACTATGTAAGCCGCCTCAAATAATTTTTCATACTTTCCTCGGACTGCCCTTGCTTAGTATTTTTATTCCACTCCAGTTCAGCAGGTGCCCTTTTTCCTCTGCATGCACCACCAGCGAGGTAGAGGGGTGCACAGAACCTCTAACTCACTGGTGGTGCGTGCAGAGGAAAAGGGGCACCTGCTGAACTGGAGTGGAATGAAAATACTAAGCAAGGGCAGTTCCAGAAAAGTAAGAAAAATGAATGAGGCGTCTTAACAACAAAAGAAAAGATGAATCACCGGAAGGCTTTGTGTTCCTTGGAAGAGTGACCATGAGACAGATCACCGCGGCAGAGGCAGCGAGATCAAGCATGACTGAGATGACGAGGTCAGTCATGGCAGGGGCAGCTAGGAAAACATGGCAGAGGTGGCAAGGTCAAATGCCAGGTATAACAATTTGGAAGGTCACACAAGGTATCCAGGGGGTGTGAAGGCCGATGACGACATGTATATAAGCTGGAGTGCTGTTTTTCTGTTCTCATTCTGTGATCAAGAGTTTGTTGAAACGTTAGAATCTGTATGATGTTTCCCACCCAATCTGTGTTTCTCTCACCCCACCACATCACCTAAGTGAGTATATCCCATGCAAATAAAAATGAGTGTGATATGAAATGCACATTGTGCGGCATTTGAGATTTTTTTATTTTCTTATTTTTTCAATTATTAATTAATGTGTTATTATTTGTCCGGTCCATTAAATCTGAAATCCGTTATATTGTGGTCCATTAAATTGAGGGATTACTGTATTTGTATTGACACTTCATGAAAATGTCTTCCTTTTCCTTATATTCTGCTTTACATGACATGCATTATTTACCATCTGTTCACCTTACCCATTTTATTGAACAAAATGCTTTCACTTTAACTTTCATGTATCTTATTTCTTACATCTCTACAGAATCCCATAATCATGTGAGAGAGTACTTGCTCACAGGGATTTAAAACATGGTTTTACCTCCAAAATAGGGTTTATCCACCAGAATATCACCCTCTTTGACCACCATTTTACTATGAGGGCAGATAAAGCTCATTAAAAGAGAATCAGCAGCCATACAGCAATCTGCTAAGGTCAGTATTGTCATGGCTTGATGGTAAGGTGGTGTCTCCTTTTCTGGAATCCACGGAGTTCAAGTCCACACTTGTGCATTGTGGACTTGCTGACTTCTGCTATTACCTGCTGGAGGAATTTTTACCTTTTTATCATTTCAGAGATGTCCAGTCTGTATCTTTTTCGTATATAGTATATGTTTCACAAACAAGTGGGTAGTAGTTGGTAGGCAGCCACCGACCAGGGAGATATATTACTGGTGGTACCTAGATGTCCAGTCTGTATCTTTTTTGAATATAGTATATGTTTCACAAAACAAGTGGGTAGTAGTTGGTAGGCAACTACCGACCGGGGAGATATATTACTGGTGGTACCTACCTGGGTATCTGGAGAATCATTGATGGCTGTGTAGCAAGCCAACACTTCAGTGGTTGTCATGTTGCACTCCTTTGACCCAGGTAGCTTTCTTTTCTTTCTGCTTCACCCACATGTTGACTGCTAGCATTCTGTCCACAAACATACAATCTCTCCTTGTCACACATAACACTTGACAAACACTTAACTCGCACAACTTATTCTTCCTAACTCTAGATTTTTCTGCAGTGAGTGCTATCCACTAACCCTGCCTTTTGGCAAAATGGTAGAAGCAATAGATAGAAGGAGTAGGTAGGAACATTAGAAAGAAGCATTAGGTAGAAACATTAAGTAGAAGTAGTAGGTATAACATTATCTGGGACCAGTAGGTAGAAGCAGTAGGTAGGAACTTTACTGGGACCGATAGGTAGAAGTAGTAAGTTGGAATAATAGGTGACACATTAAGTAGGAGCCTCTGAAAACACTGTGCTAGAGTTACCCTCTGCCAGTGGCCTGCTTAGGGTGAGGTACTAATGGCTAAGAAGTGGCACTGGAGTTCACCAGTTATGGAGACTCTTTTCCCAAGGCCACCTTCTTAAGGGAGTTCCGTGGTAAACATGGTACTTTATATTTTCAGAGCCCTGTAACACATGATAATGCTTCTGCTCAGGATGATGTTGTTGAAATACAGTACACCCTCAAAGGCATGCAATTTGCATCACTTACATTCATATCACTGCCCTCAGTGAACAGATAATATTTTATTTTCTATTCTCACATATGTTCTTAAGCTGTAGCTGCATTAAAGTTATTATTATTTTGTACTTGTATATAATTTCTGCATGAGCAAGGTAGCACCAGGAACAGACAAAGAAAAGGCTTCATTCACTTACTTCCATACTCTAGCTTTCATGTGTAAATGCACCGAAATCATACCTCCCTATCCACATCCAGGGCTCACAAACTTTTCCATGGTTTACCCCGGCTGTTTCATTTTGCCCTGGTTCAGTCCATTGACAACACATCAAGCCCATTATACCACATTGTTCCAATTAACTCTATTCCGTGCACGCCTTTAAGCCTCCCGCATGTTTGGGCCCCGATTGCTCAAAATCTTTTTCACTCCATCCTTCCACCTATAATTTGGTCTCCTGTTTCTCCTTGTTCCCTCCACTTCTGACATATATGTCCTCTTTGTCAACCTTTCTTCACTCATTCTCTCCTTATATCCAAACCATTTCAACACACCCTCTTCTGATCTCTCAACCACACTCTTTTTATTACCACACACTTCTCTTTCCTTTACATTACTTACTCAATCAAACCACCTTGCACCACATATTGTCCTCAGACGTTTCATTTCCAACACATCCACCTTCCTCTGTACAACTCTATCTATAGCCTATACCTCGTGACCATATAATTTTGTTGGAACTACTATTCCTTCAAACATACCCAGTTTTGCTTTCCGAGATAACATTTATTCTTTCTACACATTCTTCATTGCTTCCAGAACTTTGCCCCCTCCTTCAGCCTATGACTCACTTCCACTTCCATGGTTCCATTCGCTGCCAAGTCCACTCCTAGATATCTAAAACACTTCACTTTCTCCAATTTTTCTCCATTCAAACTCACATCCCAACTAACTTGTCTCTTAACTCTGCTGAACCTAATAAACTTGCTCTTATTCAAACCTACCCTCAACTTTTTCCTTTCACACGCTTTTATAGACTGTCACCAACTTCTGCAGTTTCTCACTTGAATCTGCCACAAGTGTTGTATCACCGGCAACAACAATTGACTCACTTTCCAGGCCCTCTCATCCCCAACAGGCTGTATACTCGCCCCTCTCTCCATACCTCTTGCATTCACCTCCCTAACCACCCCATCCACAAACAAATTAAACAACCATGGAGACAATTCCCACCTTTGACACAGACCGACCTTTACTGGGAACCAACCACTCTTCTCTCTTTCTGCTCGTACACAGCCCTTACATCCTTGATAAAAACTTCTGACTGCTTCCAGCAGCTTACCTCCCACACCATATATTCTTAACACCTTCCACAAAGCATCTCTTTCAACTCTAACATATGCATTCTCCAGATCCATAAATGCTACATACAAATCCATTTGTCCTTCTAAGTATTTCTCGCATATATTCTTCAAAGCAAACACCTGATCCACACTTCCTCTACTACTTCTAAAATCATACTCCTCCTCCCCAATCTGATCCTCAGTACATTCCTTCACCCTCTCAGTCAGTAGCCTCCCACACAGTTTTCCAGGAATACTCAAGAAACTTGTACCTCTGTAGTATGAATGCTTACCTTTATCCCCTTTGCCTTTGTACAATGGCACTATACATGCATTCCACCAATCCTAAGGCACTTCACATTGATCCACACATACACTGAATATTCTTACCAACCAATCAACAACACAGTCACCCCCTTTCTTAATGAATTTAACTGCAGTACCATCCAATCCCACCGCCTTGGCGGATCTCATCTTCTGCAAGGCTTTCACCACTTCATCTCTCTCCACCAAACAACTTTCCTTGACTCTCTCACTTCGCACATCAACTCGACCAATACACCTTACGTCTGCCACTCCATCATTAGACACATTCAACAATCCTTCAAAATACTCACTCCACCTCCTCATTCAATCACTACCCGTTATCACTTCCCCCCTTGCCCGCTGATCTTACTCTCATTATTTACCTCCTTCCAAAAACATCGTTTTAATCTCCCTAAAGTTTAATAATACTCTTTCACCCCTACTCTCATTTGCCCTCTTTTTCAACCTTTGCACCTTTCTCTTGACCTCTTGCTGCTATCTCTTTTACATCTCCCGGTCATTTGCACTCCTTCCTTGTAAGTATCGTCCAAACGCCTCTCTTCGCTCTTTCACTAACAACTTTACTTCTTCATCCCACCACTCATACCCTTCGTAATCTGCCCACCTCCCACCTTTCTCATGCTACATGCATCTCTTGTACATGCCATCACTGCTTTCCTAAATATGTCCCATTCCTCACTCACTCCCCTCACTTCATTTGCTCTCATTATTTACTATCCTACACTCATTCTCTGCTGGTATTTCTTCACACAAGTCTCCTTTTGTAGCTCATTTACTCTCACCACTCTATTCTCCCCGACATTTTCTCTTCTTTATTGAAAACCTTTACGAATCTTCATCTTCGCTTCCACAAGATAGTAATGAGATATCCCACCACCTGCCCTTCTCAGCACATTTACATCCAAAAGTCTCTCTTTTATAAACCTATCAATTAATACGTAATCTAATAATGTCGGTTGACCATCTCTCCTACTCATATACGTATACTTGTGGATATCTCTCCTTTTGAACTAGGTATTCGCAGTCACTGGTCCACAACTCCACAACACTAAGTACCCCATGTGCACCAATTATACTCTCAACTGCCACATTACTCACCTTCGCATTTAAATCACCCATCATTAATACCGGTCTCGTGCACCTAAACTGCTGACACACTCACTCAGCTGCTCCCAAAACACTTGCCTCTCAAGATGCGCTTGAATTATGATGCAAGGGCTGTATGTATCTGATTCATCCTATTTAATTGGAGACGAACTGCTACTCATTGAGCAAGCACTTCAGTGCTTGTCAAGTGTCTTTCCTGGCCTAGGTAGCTGTAACTTTCTGACTTACCTACACGTGAGATGCTGACTATCAGTCCACATATGCACAATCTCTCCATCCACTAAACAACGCATAACTCACACGACTCGTTCTTCGTAACTCTATATTTTCCTGTGGTGTGCGGCACGTGCTAAGGAAGAAAGTTCTCTCTCAAATGTTGCTCCGTGTCTCCTTCGGAACTAACATCATCCTATCCATTTCCCAAAAGCAGCGGATCCACACGCACTCGTTCACCTTGCCAACATACCCTCACGGTAAACACTTTTCAGTGAATACCTACACACACACACACACACACACACACACACACACACACACACCACACACTTCAAGCACTTCACCCAGATCTCCACACTCACGCTCTCCTCTGACGGAGAATCTCCACATATCTATCGAGACAGAAATTGATCCCATAAAACTCTCACGTGATTCCACTTCAGTTTCAAGAATTTATAGACGTCTCTCCATCGGGCTTTATTCGGCTGCATCTCAGTCTTTCTTAAGACACGACCACTTACTGGAAATTGAAGACTTCTTTTCTTTCTGTTTGTCTTTGCGTAATAAATCTTGAGAGGCTAGGTCGTGTTTACTCGCATTCTGCATAAGAGAAGCTCTTTTCAAGGTAGGGTATCCATGTATGCGAAAGGCTTTACTCGAATTAGATCTTCGACAGCCTTGAAGTGACCCAGTAATCTGTGGCTGTGGTTTGGTCACCACACTTAAAGAAACACAAAGATGTAAGTGGAGGTTTTAGAGTAGAGCAACAAAGATGGTACCAGAATTTAGGTTACTGATGTACAGTGAGAGGCTAGAGATTGTTGAGTTGCCCACATTGGAGGAGAGAAGAGTAAGAGGTGATCTGATCACAGCCTTAGAGCGCCAGAGTCAGTTTGATGAAGACAGGACCTATCACCTCTCCGTGAGATGCAGTGACAGACTTACCAGACGGCATAGGATGATGCCAAGAAAGAAGATTGCGAGAAAGATGTTGGGAAGTCTGGCTTCTGGAGCAGGATGGTGGATGACTGGTTTAAGCTAGGGGACCATGTTAGCAACATGCAGAGGTTTGAGAAGCTGGCTGATGGTAGAGGAAGTTCAAGGAATGGGGTCCCGCGGGTATAAAACTTCCCAGCGTAACTTAAAGATTGATAATTATGAATAGTTGTCTACACACACACACACACACACACACACACACACACACACCCACCTGCCATAGGCTAGTGTGTGTGTGTGTGTGTGTGTGTGTGTAAATACATACACAGGAGCAAAGATATGGGACGTATATGCAAGTTTAAGAGACGGGGGCAACACGAGTGTAAAACTCTCTCCCCGTAACATACAAATAGCCCCAAAGCCACACACTACATATCATCATCACACCCCACAACCAAACTGTCTGAATCTCACGGGCTCATCTTCAAGGACACTCCACACATCTCCCAAGTGATAATTATCCTTTTAAGCTTCTCTGTAATTCCACTTTAGTCTGAAGAATTCGTAAAAGAGTTTTCTCCTCAGCCACACGCCAGACTCGCTCTCAAAACGGATTCTGACTCGAGGAAGTTGAAGTGTTCATTTCTTCCTCTTTGTACAATAAAAAGATGAGGGTCTGTAGTGTTGTCTGACCTTCTTGCAAGGGAGACTTTATATTGAGGACGAGTTGGAACTCCGTGTTCCATGTTTATGAGAATTATAGCTATGTATGTTATGATGTCATCGTTTTTCCTAATGCTATCTCTTTGTGTTGGTGGTTGATTAATCGCTGACAATATTCACAAGCATTATTGAGGAAATAGTTCCTTTACGTAGGGGCTTAATCAGTGATTGTCTATGTGCAAAAGTACATAAATGTTGAAGTGTCGATCTCTACGTGGGCGCTTGATCCGTGGATGGCTATTTTAAACGATTGTTGTGGAAATGTCAATTTCTTTACGTGGGTGATTGATCAGTTGCTGGCTATGTTAAACGATTGTTGTGGAAATGTCGATTTCTTTACGTGGGCGATTGATCAGTGGCTGGCTATGTTGATAAGTATAGTGCACCCCGTATTTACTCGCTCGTATCCGTTAAAGCTCACCTATGGCAACATTTGAGACGTTTACCTTAAAGGAACTGAGGAAAAATTAAGAACACGAATCTTTATGGGGCACTTACTCATACAAAAATGTGTGGTATGATATTGTTACTTTTTGATCCTCGTAAACTTCGTCAAAGTAATTCTCTTGCTGCAAACAAAAATGGAAAAGGATATTAGATAGCGTTGAAAACGCTCTCTTGAGAAATCCTTGAGTCTGGCATGTTTTGGTAAAACGCGTCGACAGTGTGTAAATGAAAATGTGAATACCCTTGAAATGACGTCAAATAAATCAGATTTGCTATATTCTCTTTCTCTCTCTTTCTCTCTCTCTCTCTCTTCTTAAATAAACCGATCGCTCTCAGTAAGATATATATATATATATAAAAGCACAAATAAAGTCATGCATTTCGTAGAGTCTCTCGTCGCAGGGAATAATCTACGAGCAGTTCAGATCCTTACACAGCCGACCGGATCCTTTTATAGCTACGCGGATTCTCTTACGCCATCACTTACAACTCCAACTCCCCCGCCGCTGGAATCAATAACGGCGAATAAGATCATGTCACAGACGACTGAATCCTCTTGAAAGCGATTTAGATCCGACGAAATGTCGCAGGCTCATTTCTGGTCGATGTCTGATTTTCTTGTGTTGGGACCAGAACAAATAGGAGGAGTTGTGTATTTTACGAGCTACTGTTTTTTTTATTGCAAGGCTATTTCTTTATTGTTTTTGGTCATATGAGACACGCGAGATCATTTACAATTATTGTTTGATGACTTCTCAAAATGACGTCCTCATTTCGGCACCTTGGATTCCAACCAGTAGCCTTAACTCGGTCACACTTCCGAGCTCTCCTGATATGCCTTTGGTCTCTATTGCAGCCGTATGGACGATCCATAAAGAACATTTTTTCCTCTCTTCCTCAAGCAGGCAGCTACATATTTCTATCCTCCTCTATAATTGCCTCTCTCCCCAAGAGAAAATCTCAGAATCTCCCAATGATTTTCCTTCCTCTAACATACACTAACCACTTTTTGTTCTAAGTTAGCTGAGACGGCACAGGCACATGAAGCCCTAATCGAGGCCATCTCATAACGATATGTATTTATACCCTAGCCTGAGCCAGGTTACCCATTTTATCGACGAGCCTCTAGGAGTGGACGAACAGCTAAGTCAACTGTGGACCGACTATTGCATCTAGGATTCGAACCCATGCGCTCGATCCTGGGCGTCCATTGAATGCATTACGATCAGGAACGCTAACCGCTACACCACTTAGCGCCATCGCGCCAACGAAACAATCATTTATGAATCCGTATTCACTTTCTCAAATGCTATCTCTATGAGTCTCCTATCCCCAAACATTCTCTTCAATTCCCTTCATTCATACATTACAGACGCACCTCCTCATCTTCAGTCACAATCTTCGCATTCTAGTCACGTATACATAACACACATACTTGTCTCCCTACACAAACGAGCAAAGTCATATGATTATCACATACAGACGCTAGTGTTTCATTTTCATTTTCAGGGCTTCAGAAACAGTTGCTCCCGTTTTCAGCTCTACACAACCACTCCTCTCTCTCTCTTTCTCTCTCTCTCTCTCTCTCTCTCTCCCTCTCTCTCTCTTGATTTGTCACATGCTGCAAGAAAAGAAAACTTTGTATTTTTCTCGTTTTGTTTTTTAGAAAAATATATAAAAGAGAGTCCATCTTTTATTTTCTGACTTTTTTGGTAAAAGATCGAGTTTTGATATTCATGGACGAACGCCGGTGCATTCAGGTAGATAAGAATTCACATCAGAGTTTCTATAAAATCATATTTCGTTTCGGTCTGTTAGATAGCTATAATAAGACATATTGTCCAAATTTTTTTTTTAAGTATACTTAGGGTAAGGATCAGCCATTCAGTATGGATATCTTTTTTCTGCTTTCTCTCTCTCTCCCTCTCTCTCTCTCTCTCTCTCTCTCTCTCTCTCTCTCTCTCTCTCTCTGTACTATGTCACCGCCTTATTATATTCAAGACCAAACTCTCTGAGGACGGGCTCAAACTTCGGAGTTCATGAAATCATAATCCCTGCAAGAAACAAGACAGTGGTGTGAAAACTTTAGATTAACTCCTCAAGGACGCGCGACAAGAGGCTGTCACAGTTTTGGGGTTTATCAAGTAGTGTAAATCAAACCACGGGGCTTAAAGATAGTATTCCTTTGAAAGTCTGATTATTGTCTGGCTTTCTCTGCAGGTATAGTAAGCAGATAACGATTCATCAGTACACGTATGCGTGCTATACATTTACTATAAATAACTCCAGGTCCTCCTTTCTGATGTATGCCAAAGAAGTGAGTATTTCGAAGAATTATATATTCAGTCTTTAGAGCAAAAAAAAAAAAAAAGTAGAAGAATGTACCCTTTTTCAAGAAAGTAGACTGGGAAATTGTGCAGAAGTAGAGACACGTTTGTCTGACGAGTGTAGTTTTTGAAACACTGGAAAAGATAATCAGAAAACAAATGAATGATATATTTACGAAGGAAAATTACGTTGGGGGAAAAGAGGTCATGCGTAACGAACCTCTCAGACTTTACTGAAACAGTTTAGTGTTAGACAAAAGAGAAGGAAAGGAGGATTGCGAGTTTCTGGAAAGGCTGAAAGCGTTTGACACTGTAACACAAAAGAGGTCGTTACAGAAGCTGGACCTTCATACGAAAATATGGGAAAGATTCCATCAATGGATAAAACGTTGGTACTCTGCTATTTCTTATTGTTTTGATTGAGACAGGTCTCTAAAAAGTTTCAGCTTTCTCAAGATATGGGACTTAATAGTCCAGCGTGTTTCATTATCTCTGTTCATATACGACATAATTCACATAATAGATGTTTCCGAAGGAAATGACACTCCAGTGTACCAAGAGGCTAGTTTTAAAGTAGCATTGACAATATCTTGTTGTCTACTAATCTTGACACTTTCCTCATATACATTTTATGCTTAATGCATTTCATACTGATGCACAATGGATCTGCTGGTGCCTATTTGCAGTCTTCTGTTTGCTCCTTAATTCCTTCACTATTGAATTTTTTAATCTTTTAACACTTCAGTATTACGCTCGAGAACCTACATTATTCAAGGCACGTTTGGCTGAGGCATCAACTTTATGTCGTTTTCGATATTCTCCATGAGAGAGATACCATGACAGTTAAACTTGGGTGCCCCTTTACTAGTAATACGCTTACATCTGAATCTTGCACACCTCACGGATCATCCCCACTACCTCAGCTTACATATGCATACTCACTGAATCCTCATAAACGGGTTCATCCTCACAGGACACTCTCATGTCTCCCAGGACATGGAGTCATCCTATAAGGCTCTCAAGCGGTCCCAATTCAATTTCACGAATTCAAACACAAATCTCGACTCTGCTTTATTCAGCAAAACCTCAGCTTTTCTCAAAATACGTGTTGGTGTCTTTATGAATAAGACGAACTCTTCGTTTCTCTCTGTTTATCTTCTTAAACGGAAAGTGGAAAGACTTTTCAACGTGTGTGACACTCTCAAGAGAAGAAACATATAAAGTTTTGGCGTAGACCATCTACAGCTTAGCGTGACGAAAAGGAAACGTTAGAAATACTTTATAATCGTAAGCACACGAAAGTCGACCTATTTGATCATAGAAAGCTATCATAGTTTACTTCCAAGCTATCTTTAAGGTAACCCACACCTCTGGCCTTGTTTTATGAGAATGGAAGTAACGTGAGTACAACCTTTGAAAATCATTTACTGTGATTTACTTTTTTTCTTCGCACTCTTACAGCAAACTTTATTTGTGTATTCAAGAGAGAAAGAAAGAAATGGCTGAACGTATCACGCAATTCCATAAAATCTCACAAAAAATAGTTACGTACAAGTTGAAACTCTCCTTTGCCAACTGGAACCCCTTGCACCATCACTTGCATCTTCGTTTCTTTCCTCAGGAATCCTTAACTGCGAATGAGATCATCTCACAGACGACTGAATGCTCATGAAATCCAATTTAAATTCGTAGGTACCATGCGGAATTGTTTCTCGATGTCCGAGTTTCTTTTATGGCTACCAGGATACACCAGATGACGGTCTGATTTGCATCCTGTCCGTTCTGTAAAACTGCTTCCTAGTTAGGGGGAGATCTATTCGAATGTTTCTTGTTACAGGAAATCCAAGAGCTTTTGGCTGACTCTAGCTCGCCACTATTCAAGGTACGTTGCTCGCTTGAGCTCGCTGGAGACCTTCATGCTGCCTTATCTTGTATCCACACACTCTCCTCACACCCCAATGGTCACTTGAAGGAACCATATACAATGCCTTGAGGATTCATGCGTCACACACTTGCTATACCACACAATTTTTTCCCCTTTAACAGAAATGCCTTTGAAATGTCCCCTCAAGCATTCCTTCCCCAACACATCCATGAATGTGGAACAACCTGCCTTAGTGACATACATTCCTCTACACACTCACCCCGTCACACAGCTGCTTACAAGAACATACTCACCATGAATCCTCTTTCTCGCGAGTGCACACACACACACACACACACATCTCACAATTCCTCTACAGACACACACAATAGAAAAAAGATCTTTCCCCTTTGCACATTCTGTTAGTCTCTAAACACGTACTCCTTTCACTGCAGCCCTTTACATAGCATCGCACAGTTGTTTTCCATGTGCTCCCTGTGCATCTCCTTCGGTTCCAAGAAACTGGAAACAGTTCCCTTCCAGCCTCACCTACCTACACCTCAGCTATCTTTCAAGACCTGTTATCCCTTGTTCCAAGAAGAGAGGTAAGCTTCACTTGACTTGTTCGTTTATACGATACGGAAAAACTTTGCTCTGTATTTTGAGGTTCCTTAAAGGCGACCCCCTACTGGATATAAGAATAAATAGAATGGAACTAAATTTATAAGAAATAATATTACGGTTACTTTACAGCCTTATTTAGGGCACTGAGATGAAAAGCGAGGATAAATGCAAAGGAAATCAGGAACAAATATCTGTTGAGGATACTGATTTGTATGATAAATGTTTATGGTTTAAAAAAACGCATTTCAGGGGCGGGGAATAATCTGTTGTAAAGAGCAGCTCATCTCACACCGGCAGAGTCTTGAAAGGCATTGAAAATTAATAGTGGCAATAAACAGAACCATAGTTAGAAAACTTTAAAGCAACTACTTTGTGTTAAGGATTGATTTTCATTTTAAGTCCGTATA
>JAYMFT010002976.1:0-17289 GCA_038088735.1 Panulirus argus | reverse complement strand
CCAATCAACAACACAGTCGCCCCCTTTCTTAATAAATTCAACTGCAATACCATCCAATCCTGCCGCCTTGCCGCACTAAATATATATGTATGGCAGTTCATGTAATGGTGCTTCCAGAATGTATAAAAAACAATCTTGGTATTCTAAAATACAGGACATTGATTGCAGCATAAGCATTTATATAAGCTAAAACACGTGCTGTAAATGTTCATTATCGTTTTGAATATTGTGATAAATATTTGTTTGATCGGGTAATTAATGAAAGGGTACTAAAAAGAGTGTAGCTGAGTGAGTAGAAGAGGGTGTGTTGAAGTGGTTTAGGCATATGGAGAGAATGAATGAGGAACGATTGACAAAGATATATGTGTCTGAAGTAAAGGGGACAAGGAGAACCGGTAGACTAAATTGTATTGTCGCTGATTGAGATGTTATTTGCCTATAATGACGGACCAGTAGTAATCCCTGATTTTTCTCCCCTTTAATTATCTAAATCGTTATTTAGGTCTTTCTTTTCGTAAAAAAAAAATCAGTATATTGAAAACTAAAAGCTATTTTATGTATGGAAGTACATATACACTGAGTATTTATTGACTTTTGCGCTAAACATAGGCTATAATTCTGTTTAAAATCAGTGGAGACGGGCCCCCTAAGAAGATTGCACCAAGTAGTTTGGTCTTAAAAGTCTTTGATAATTCACACAACATGAATGAATCCAAGGGTATTTCCCCTTGGTCTCAATTTTACCTGTACCTTCTCGTATCCAACCACTTCCTTTTACCCCTATCAATCATCCAATCTAGAAAAAAACTCTTCGCCTTAGGGTAGGTCAAATCAGTCAATGGGCTAGAGACATAAAGTGCTCACACCTGCACCCTAGAAACTCTACCACAAGTCTGTCAGGTTTCGTTCCTCATGTAGCAGCAGTAGTACCAAGGAACTCGTCAACGTCTTCTACCACCTACAGCTTAGCCATAGTGTCTCGGCAACGCCTTCTATCTCCGACAGCTCATCCACAGGACCTTGGCAACGCCTTCTCCATCTTACATCATAACAAAAATTGCAGTGCAGCCACGGGACCTCAGCAGCGCCTTTTCCGTCTGCAGCAGAACTATAGAACCTTAACAACTCTTCCCTCCTTTGACACGTGTTATTCTCCCTCTTTCATTACAACCATGAAATCTCGTGAACGCCTCCCTCCTCAAATGAATCTACGGAAACTTGTCAACGCCATCTTACTCCTCAAAAGCATTCATGGAACCTTGTCAACGCCTACTTCCTCCTCTGACGTATCCACGGAACCTGGTCAAAGCCTGCTTCTCCCTTCAACCACATCCATGGAACCTCGTTAACGACCCCTCCCTCCTGCAATACACGAAGGAATCTTGACTACGCATTCCAACATCAGCACCGACAACAGTTCCTTGTTCGGCAGCAGTTTCTCGTGCAGCAATGCCGCTGCACTCCTACAACATTTCTCCTGCCCTTGCATCAAGGCCATAGGACCTATATTTCACCTCTTCGTACTCCTGTACTTGCAGAATAAGCTCGTCCCTAAGCTACACTTCCTTGTGATAATCAATTACTATATGATTGCTGTGCTACAACTTACAAATGTTTTCCATACCTTCGCCCTTATTACTCACATTGCGAAATAAAATCATAGCACCCTTTAATATTCTAGAGAATCTTTGCATGAACGTTATATGGTATGTAGTTTTTTATTAAAGAATTTAGTGTGTATTTTCACTATTGCTATGAATTACCTGCACAATTTGTATAACTTATAAGCCGTAATTTTACTCGAAATCGTATTTGTGTTCGCTAAATAATAATTCGCTAGCACTGTTTACTACCTCCTTAGCAACACATAGCAACGGTATGTTTACATCTATTTACTTAACATGCCAGACTCAAAGATAGTGAGTGCCTACGTCGTCACGAATTTTAAACCTCTTTAACCACAAATTAGCTGTTCTGCTTGAGTAAAGCAGCAATGATGCTCCAGAATATCCAAATTCGTGATGGAGAATACACAAAAACTATATATTCACTGGTTAGTATAAAGATATCGAAATACTATCTTTTGAACTTCTTTGAATTTTATATTTCCAAAGTTTTCTAGTTACTGCTAATTTTTCCTGCTAATTATAGTATGGATTTGAAAATATTGCAAGCACTAGCATATTGTTAATTGTACTATGAATCATTAATAAATGTCCACTAAAAGTCTAGAATAGAGACGCCACTGTTATAGGTTTGTTAGCTTAGTTTTCCCACATGGTCTTTTTTTCTAATGTAAGGAATTATGTAAGAGTGGTATTTTGTCTAACTATCTTTTAAAACAACCTTTTGATTTCCACTTCTTAGTGTTAAGGTCATGAAAGATAGAAAAAATGTGGTTAAATAATATTTCAATATTGTAAAATTTGGAAATCAAATGATATGCTGTTTTAACTTTTAGAGACTGCATATGTAATGAAGATCTTAATGTTATGTATTCTTACAAAAAACGTACCATATATGCATTGCTTAAGGACATCAGAAAGTGCTATCGGAATTTCATACACATCCCTCCTGTTCATTTTGTTTTAGCAAGATTTCAATAAAAGTTCACAAATTCACCACTTAAATTGTCTAAAGTTGATTTTGAGTGTCTTTACTCCACAGTTTTCTGAACTTCAAAGCCCTACCCACTTTACAAAAACTTAGATTTGATGGTTACAGGAGCTCCGCCTAAAATCTCATACCTTGTATCACTACTACATGTTATAACAATGCATTTCAGGAAATTTTAGTAATTTTTAGCTTCTACAAAGATGGTGTTCATAAACTAGAAAGTTACCTTCTTGAGAATTTGTTAGTTATGCATTCTCAGGACCCATTATATGGGGCTTCTGCAGCTTCGAGGCTGCACTTCATGAAGGAGCACAGCAAGATGGGTTCCCCAGGAATAAGAATGCCTTCATTAACACTGCACTCCTTTTCCTCTTGTAATGATGAAACAGCCTCATTGAATTGTTTCTTCTTCACATTGCCACCACTTGTGGGTGGAGTCCAGGATCACCTAAGATATCGCTATAGAAATTAATGTAATCTCAGGTTTTGTTAGAATTAATTGTTCCCCTTATGTACTGGTTTTCCACATTTGCTACTCAGAAAGAAACAAAAATATAATGTAACATCCTGCACAACCTACAAATTTTGCTCTGGAAAATTTGCATTGCATTTTGCCTTTTAGAAATATGTTAGTATTTAGTTGCTAATATGAATATGTATAATGCAGAAAAATTCAGTGGCATGGTTTATTTTAATGATTATTACTACACTGAGAAGGCAAAAGCAGTTGCAGAAGTGTTTACCAGAATTTATTCATAATTCTTATTGTCTGATCAAAGGTGTGTTAAACTAGTGAAGGTAAAACCCTGTCTCTTTAACATAACTATTATGTGTAATAGACAAAAATATGATATAAAGTTTTATTTGAAATGTTATCAACAAATGGATAGAAAAGTCAGTCAAAATCAGTGCTTTTTTATATGAAAACCATAATATAAAGTATTTATAGATTCGAATGGATTGAAGTATTTGTCCTTTAGAATATGAAAAAAATTCTGTATTTTGTATTTTGTTTTATGATATGGATTCTGGCTTTCAGTAGTCATTGATTTCAGCAATATACAGTCATTTCTTTACTAAGGTACTGTAAATTTCAAGGAATCAGTTTCCCTCAATATATTATATTTTGATGACATTTTAGCATTATCTTTCTAAAAGTCTAAGAATTTTAGTAATGCACACACTCATATTTGACATGCTTAGAAACATTCTTAGCATTAGTTATTTTGTGTAAGTGTATCTCAGATTAAGTATCAGTTTCCATCACTGCAAGTATAATTAGAACATTCCTATGCCCTCTTTCCCAAATTTAATCTGCTTCCTTTATTGTTGACTTCATTTAAGGATTGCAGTTGATAACATTGTGATATTCAGCTCCTGAATTTTAAGCACTTTTACCTATTGTCTCATTTAATCAGTTGGTAAATAAACTTTCTAATTGGTTCAAACAGTTTGTATCATACTGTGTAAATTTTATTAATATATTATTTCATTTATTCCAGATTAAAGAGCAGAGGTACAGTGAGGCAGTACAGATATTGAATCATATTATAGAATCTTATCCAAGCGTAAGTAAACTTATAATTCAGTGTTATATTTTGATTACTTAAAACATTGTGTATTGTGTTTTAAGTGACTGAAAAGTTTGCTTAACTATGTACTTTATTTGGGATTACTTTTATAATAGGAAAACAAAATTATCCAAGGGTATTGTATGACAGATTTTTATTTTCTTTGAAAAGATCACCCCAACCCCCTCAGCCAAACTTTTTCTGGGAACTCGTTCATGTTTATCAAAAACTGTCATCATACTACCAATCTGAGGCATAAGTTTCCAGAGTTGGCTGTTTTGTTTACTTTGCATTGCTATGGCCCACACCAGTAAAGTTCAGCATTTTTCTCGGGTATTGATGAAATTTCATGAATTCTGCCATTATGAGGGCATCCAAAGAGCTTCCAACTGATAGTCCCAGAGGCAGTGTTGCGAAAAGGAAGTTCATTGCATATACCATCAAGCGTGTCAATGAGTGAGTATGATGGCATTCATAACATGACTATACTTTATATCAAAAGACAGCCTAGAAACTAGGAAGGAGTATTGGTAAGTACTGACAGTGATTTGGGTATACAGAATACCCACACATCTGCCTGTTGTGAAAGGTAGCTACGAGGAGTAGCATCAGGGGACTGGAAAACGTCCCTTCCTGAATTGTCACTTCCCAAAAGCATGCTTGTAAAGGAGGCCTTTGTGAATAGGTACCATGAAAGAATGAGTGAAGAACATCATAGAATGAGAGTAAAGGAAACTAGGTAAGTAGAAGGTATTTAACGAAGTAGTATTTGAATGTGCAGATGAAGTATGTAGTATGCAATAGGGTGGGGTGTGAGCATATTGGAAAGGTGGAAAGAAGAATTCAAATTGTTAGTGAAAGGAAGATGTATGGGTGATATCTACAGGGAAGGAGTGTGTGACTGGGAGCATAAGAGGAGGTAGCAGAAGGTCAGGAGAAAGGTAAATGAGCTAAAAAAAGAAGGCAGATGTGGTGACAGAGTATCAGTGATTTGTTGAGAGAAAATGTAGTAGTAGGTAGTAGATGGTAGGCAGCAAACAACCAGGGAGGTATATTACCAGCACTTCCTGCCTGGATATCAGGAGGGTTAGTGACATTTGCTTAGTGAGCCAGTACTTTAGAGGTTGTCAAGTTGCACTCCTCTGACCCAGGATACTGTCTTTTCTTTCTGCCTCACTAACATGTGAGCTTCTGGCATTCTGTACTCATACATACAGTCTCTTGTTGTCATATGTAACACTTGACAGTCCTTAACTCACACAGCTCATTCTTCGTAACTCTAGATTTTCCTGCGGTAAGAACTATGCACTAGCCTTACCTTTTGGCAGGATTATTTCGTAGAAACAGAAGGTACGAGCATGATATAAAAGTAGTCATTAGGAACATTAGATAGGAGCCTTTGCAAACTGTGCTAGACTTGCCCTCTGCAAGTGGCCTGTTAAGGGTGAGGCACTAAAGGCTAAGAAGCTGCACTGGAGTTCTTTAGCTATGGAGACTGTTGCCATGGCCACCCTTTTGAGGGAGTTCCAGTTGGAAGAGGCATCAGAGATACAGATGGATTATAAGAAAATATATTGAAAGGGAAACAGTTAGAGAACAGGTGAGCAAATGGGGTGACTGAGGAAAGTGGATGAGGATATAACAGGCAAAGAAGAGGCGAATGAGTTAACTGATAGGGTGGCTGATGTGGTGTATTTGGGATGAAGTGTCCTGTAAATTGGGAAATTGATGTGGTGTATTTGGGATGAAGTGTCATGTGAATTAGGAAATTCATTGCAAATTATGAAAAAAAAGAGTGGAGTCTCTTAAAGCTTTGCATCACATGAAGTGTGGCAAAATGGTAGAGGTGGATGGTATTGCAGTTGAGTTTCTCAAGAAAGGGATGATGGTGTGTTGTTGATTGGTTTACAAGACTATTGAACTTTTGTATGGTTCATGTCAAGTGCCAGAGGGTTGGCAAAATGGATGTACAGTGCCCTTATACTGTATAAAGATAAGAGGAGAAAAGTGAGTGCTTGAACTGCAGGATTATAAGTCTAGTAAGGTGTAAGAGAGATTAGTGATTAAGAGAATGATGGCATGTGCAAAACATCTAACAAGAGAAAAGAGGGTGCCTGGACCATGTATTTGCCCTGAAGAATTTATGCAGGAAGTCCCTAGAGAAAGAGAATGAGTTGTATGTGGTATTTGTGGGTCTGGAAGTAGCAGAGAGACCTTAAGGAAGGTTAAATAGAAAGTTAGCAAATGTAGTTAGACATTTTTACCAGGAAAGTAAGGTGTGTTTGCTTGGAAGGGAAAAAGGATGAGTGGTTCCTGCCAAGGGGAAGGTGGGTCTGCATCAAGGTTATGTGATGTTACTATATAATAGTTAGGAATGGATGTAAGCAAATAAGGTTCATTTGTTATTGTTCCTGCATCACTATGGCAGGAGAGAAACTTAGGTATAGAAAACACTCTGCTAATGTTACTATATATTCAGACCACAATCTATGGCCCTTATTTCTGAAATCCACTAAACCCTGAAATCTGAACATTGTATGGTTCTAAGGATTATGGATTTTTGGTATTTTATCTTTACTTTGAGAAAGTTGCATGCAAACATAGGCTTTAAAGATATCTTTAAGCTTTTGTTGAATGTCACTTGATGAAATTTCTTAGTTACTGTGTACAATGTGAAGTGCATTGATGATTTAAGAATAAACTGGCTGCTTAGTTTTATGCAGAATATCAGAGCTTCTGACAGTTTTGTAATTGAATGGTGAAAATAAAGCAAGGTCCTCCAGCTATCCCCAGAGGTATAGGGAATGACAGGAGAAGTTCTGCATACCTCACATCTTACATTGGATTTTTCTAGTTTGTTTGGAGTTAGCTGATGGAATAGTCTAGTCATTTCAACAACTGATATAATTTTCTGTAACTTATAATCATTACATTTAGCTTCATCATTTTGTTAATTTTGTATTAGTATATAATGCATATGTGATGATGAGCAATAGTCATTGTTTCAGATATTTTTGAAAATGTCATTATAATTATTACTAAAGGTTGAGCATCCCTAATCCGAAAATCTAAAACCCGAAACACCTTATTTTTCATTGTATTTATGGTATTTCATATTTTTTTACTGTTGAGTACTTATGTGTGAATAAGTGTAAGAATATGATTGATTATCAGTAGCATATAAATTCAGGGTCAGGAATGAAGGTGATGCCAAAAAAACTCAGATTGTCCAAATGTGTGGTTGAGGTTGTGACACCTTAGCTTTCTGATGGTTCAATGTTACACAAACTTTGTTTCATGCTCAAAATTATTAAAGATATTGTATAAATTACCTTCAGGCTATGTGTATGAGGTGTTTATGAAACATAAATGGATTTTGTGTTTGGGTCCCATCCCCTAGATATCTCATTGTGTATCTATTATCCATCATGACAAATGTGGAAAACAGGATGGTATAGAAACAAATGGGTTAGAGCTGAGACATACCTCAACTTTTCGACCATTTAAGTCTTCCTCAGGAGATACTGATTCTAGGATTCGGCGGGGTTGCATTTCCCAGCAAGTGATGGTCACCCGGTCAGATGCCTTGGCATGTCGCTTTCTAATTGGATCGCTTGTCCTGCTGCCTCCACTTGTTCACAGTAATCTCCGCTGCCTGACGTGACCAGCAGATGAACCCAGACCTTGTGTTAACATTGTCTTTGGTAGCGATGTAAGCCGCTTACATCATTACTAAAGACAACGTTAACACAAGGTCTGGGTTCATCTGCTGGTTGCCTCAGGCAGCGGAATGAGTGGACGCATCAAGACAAGCGATCCAATCAGAGAGTGACACGCCAAGGCGTCCGATCGGATGACCATCACTTGCTGGGGAATGCGGTCCCAGCGAATGCTTGAATCAGTATCTCCTGAGAAAAACCGTTGATCACTGAAACATTGATGTATGTCTCAGCTCTAACCCGTTCGCTTCCATACCATCCTGTTATCTCATTATGTACATGCAAATATTCCAAAATCCGAAAAAATCCAAAATCCAAAACACTTCTGATTCCAAGCGTTTTGGATGAGGGAAACTTAATCTTTACTACTGTTATCATATTATTACTATTATTTACATTGATGATAATCATGTTCTTGATAGTATAATGTTTTTCTCCTTGCCATTCCTGCCTTAGTGAAGTAGCATCAGAAACAGGTATTTTAAACCCTCAAGGAAAAACCCTGCTTTGTTCCTCCTTCAATTCATACTTTTAGAAAATGGTAAGACAGTAGGGAAGCATTTTCAGCTTCATCTACTAAGTTGCACTTTAAAGCATGCAGGAGATACGTGGGTAGTATTTTTCATCTGCTGTATACAGAGATTACTATTATTGTTATTGTTGTTGTTGTTATTATTATTATTATTATTATTATTATTATTATTATTGTTATTATTATTATTAAGATATATGGTATCTGGAAAGTTAGTGAATGCTGGGAGGAGTTTTAACAGGCAAGTAAGGCATATGAGCAAGTAGGAAGGGGGGGGAAAGTGAGTTGTTCTTGGTGAAGTTAGATCTGCTTCATTTATAAAAGTGTTTTTGAGGGCGGTAAATGCAAGAGTCCTAGAATGAGGGTTAGGTCTATGATATACTGGGGTTTGAGTTATGATAGGTGAATCTTTTGCTGCTGCAAACAACATGGCTATGGTAACACTCCAGGGAGAAACTTCAGAAGCTAGTAACAGAGTTTTGGAGTGCGTCATTGGAGAAAAAAAAAAGTAGAGAGTGAATGTGAACAAAATTAAGGTCATGTGGTGCAACAAGGGGATGAAAAATTATAGCTTGAGACTAAATTTGAATGAGGAGGACCTGAAGGAATTGGATTGGTGTAGTTAACTGGGAATGGACATGGCACTGGATGTAACCATAGGGACTGAAATGAGTCATAAGGTGGGAGTGGGGCTAAGGGCCTGGGTGCATTGAAGAGTTTGTGGAGGGAGAGGTCAGTGTCTGTTAAGGAAAAGATGGATGAAGGCATACTAGTTCCATACGTAGAGAAATCCAACTTTACGCAAAATTTGCATTAGTAACAGAAACTACTGGCATTCTGTCGACGAATACATTCTTTGTCATACATAATACTTGACAAACCTTAACTCACACAGGTCATTCTTTGTTACTACAGATTTTCCTACTGTGAGCACTATGCACTCGCCCTGCTTTCTTGCAAAATAGTTGGATCAATAGACAGTAGTGGGTTAGGAAGAAATAGTAGGTAGGAACATTTTGCAGGAACTTTAGATAGAAGTAGTCTGTAGGAACAGTAGGAAAAATCCTCTGCAAACATTGTGGTAGAGTTGCCCTATGCAGGTAGCCTGTTAAGGGTGAGGCACTAAAGGCTAAGTAATGTTGAAGTTTACTAGTTACGGAGACTTTATTGCCGTGGCCACACCTTTGAGGGAGTTCCAGGATGGAACAGGCATCAGAGATATAGATAGATAGTAATAGAAACATTAAGTAGTGTATGCAAAAGAATATGGCAGAGGAATGCATTAGGCTGGCAGCATCTTCCCCAAGGCATGTGTCTTACATAAACCGTGTTGCGGTAACAGTGGTTCTGTGCACATCACCACATTGTTTTTGAACTCTCAGTGAGTTTTATTGTAAATACAGGTTGAGCATCCCAAATCCGAAATCAGAAATGCTCCAAAATTTGAATTTTTTTGAGTGGCGATGACGTTACAAGTGGAAAATTCCACACTTAAACACATTATTTTTCATAGTATTAATGGTATTTCATATGTTTTTTTACTGTTAAGTACTTATGTATGAATAAGTGTAGGAAAATGACTGCTTATCAGTAGCATAATTTTCAGTCAGGAATGAAGGTAATGCCAAATAACCACAGATTTTCCATACGGGCAGCTGAGGTTGTGACACCTTAGCTTGCTAGCAAGATGGTTTAGTGTTACAAAAACTTTGTTTCATGCACAAAATTATTAGAGATACTGCATAAATTACTCTCAGGCTATGTGTATGAGGTGTATATGAAACATAAATGGATTTTGTGTTTAGATTTGGGCTCCAGCCTCAAGATATCTCATTATGTATGTGCAAATATTCCAAAATCCGAAAAAATCCAAAATACCAAACACTACTGGTCCCAGGCATTTTGGATAAGGGATACTCAACCTGTGTCTCCCTTATTTCTAACTCATAATGACTGGAAAATTTCCAGGTGTACAGTACCAGCAGAAAGTCTGAGGAATATGAGGCCTTTTGTTGTGTGGTTGGGTGTCCTCAGAATTTCTGTGTCTGTCAGCCTACCGAATGTTCAGATCTTGCTTAATTAGTACTTGGCAACTCTCCCTGGTGATCCCATCACCATGGACTGAGGAGTGCATCAGTGCCTCATGGGAGAAGCTATAGAGAGGGAATGTATACTATGAGCTGTTGGAGTAACAAAGACCTTTTTTTTTTTTTTCATTCACTTTTCGTTCCACATCTGCCCACCCACACCTTAGAATGGGGCACAAGAACTTCACCAGCAAGAAAAGGCTCGGATTCTTGCCCTGAGGGAGGCAAAAATGTCGGTGAAGGAGATTTGTTAGTGTACGGGGTTGAGCAAGTCAGCCATATAAAGTTTCGTTACAAAAGCCAAGAATATCCCACAAGGTAAAGTTCCACCTTGTGAATCTGTACCAGAGCATCCCAGAAAGAATTCAGCAGCTACTGACAAGCTTATCAAGAGGCAAGTACTGATAAATCCATGCATCACAAGCAAGACAATTGAAGCAAGCTTATCCCACCCCCCTTGGGAGTGTTGCAGAATGCACTGCCAGAAACACCGGAACCTGCCTCTTCATTCCCCAACCAGAAAACCCCTACTGACTCACAGTATGCATGGTGCCCATCCCAGTTTTGAAAGGAACAATAAATATTTCACTGTTGAGGACTGGAGAAGAGTCTTATGGAGGGCTAAGTTGACTTTCCAGTGTGTTGCAGTGAGGTGTGGTAAGTTGAGACGTCCCTAACACATGAATCTCCTTGACTCCCATTATGTACAAATGACCGTCAAACACCCAGACTCAGTCATGATTTGGGGTTGCTTCAGTGGAGAGTTAGGGCATGGGGAATTTCATATGCTTCCCAAGAACATAACAATGAATGGAGACCACTATATTGAAGTTCCTCATGACCACATGATGAATTTTTATGAGATCCACAGCTGCAACTTCTTTATGCAATACAGTGCACCATGTCACAAGGCAAAGAAGGTTATGAAATGGGTGTCAGACAAGCAGGTGAACGTCCTTCAATGGCCTGGGAATTCTCCAGACCTGAATCCTATAGAGGAGCCGTAGACTCCACGAAGCTTAAACTTCAAGAAAGGAACACTTTTTCAATTCCTTGCCTTCTTGAAGCCATCAGACATCTGGTTTGGCAGAATTGACCTTGATTACTACAGAAACCTTACTGACTCCATGCTGCTATGTATACAAGCTGTTTTGAAGGCACAGGCCATCCAAAGTACTAAAATAAAGAAAATGAAAGTTTTTTATTCCCATTCCTCAAACTTTATGTGGGTACTGTAGGACCTCTTTGCAAATATAAAGTGATTAATTAAGAGATGAAAATGAAAATTTTAAAGAAGCACGAAGGTTAGTGAACACTGTCTTCCATATTGCCACTGCTCAGGCTGGCTACCTCAACAACGAACGTAATTTTAAAGGACTTTAAGCACATTAATGAACACATAAAAGGTTCAGCACCCTTAAATTCGACTATCATATCCAAGAAGCAAGCCTGTGCCAACTATGAGATAGAAATTACTGTCTTTGTGGATGGAAGGTCGGATTCAACGTCGTGTACCGCTAGTCTCATGATGATACAGGCAAAGGATAAAAGTATATTCAGAGTCATTAAAGGGAGGTACAGTTATCATGAGGGAAAATTTGTGACAGGTCATGGACAGCTCAGTAGATTTAAGGCTCGTGCTAATTTTCATAATGCGTCAAAGCATGACAAGGATTAAGTTAAAAAGCATGGCAAGGATTAAGTTAAATGGATTTTTTTAATAGTTTAATAATTTCTTTCTGTTTCTTTTTTTAGTAGTAATTTTTCCCTTATTTCTACTGCTCATTGTAGTGGTACTTTAAGTGTGTTGATGTTGCTCTCTGGAGTTTAGGGTGTTGTGGTTGTGGTGGACAAGTATACTACAACGTGTGGCGTACAATAGAAATAGAAAACAGGCTCCCACGTGATGCGCTACCAGAGAAAATGACTGGTAAATGGAGAGCGGAAGCTCAACTATTCAGATAATGGGAATTGGGGGAAGTATGTTTTTTTGGTCAACAGAAATTGTAAGTGTAACCCTTAAGTTATTCAGGGAGCAATTGTATATATATATATATATATATATATATATATATATATATATATTATACGTACTATTTATATATTTATGTATCATTCATGCACACAGAACATTATATACATGATTGATTGAAAGAATAATTTCATTTTCATCCAGAGTGAAAACACTAGTACAAAAGAAGTTTTTTATTATGATATTGACTTAAGTAGTTTGACAGTTTATGGGTGATTTATTCTTGATATTTTATACAAGTATGTTATTAGATTGCTAGTGACTTCTCTGAATAAGAAAAGGAATCATAGATCAGCTGGGAATTTAAGACATTGTTGCCGAAACCTTTGCCTGTCCATTGGCATATTGCAGCCATCATAGCAGACCAATGTGCTGGAGTTTTGAGCCCAAGGGTAAAGGGTTTAATGAAAATAGAGGTAATAACATAGTTGTACTTACAACAAAAAAAAAACTCATTTGACTGATGTATAAAGTGGTGGTGCAGCAAGGTGTTAAGTAGTGGAAGTCACATGTTAGGTGAGGAATGACGTAATACAGTACAGCATAATGACCTGATATATTAGTGTACACACTGAACCATGCTATATTATTCTGTACATTAATATTGTACAGTGCTCTAAGCACATTTATGACCTGACTTAGCAAGAACAAGACCTATGAAATTTGGATGCTATTCTGTTACTTTCTGTGGATTTTTTGCAAGCTAAAGTTTGGATATTGTTGTGCAGTCACCCAGCAACAGAATTTGATTCTTTTTTATGTTGAAGGCTCCAGTCACGGACAAAAGTACACATCATGACCAGGCTTTAATTGAAATATAGAAAGAATTAAGAAACGAAAAAAAAAAGGGAAAGTATTTACGAATTTTTGAAAAAGTGAACAACCTGTCTTTTGAAATGTGCCAGGTCCTAGTTATTGGCAAGGATATGTGAAGGTAGATGGTTCCAAAGCTTCGACATGTAGGGAGAGAAGCTGTTATCAAAACGGCACACCCTTGAGTTGCGTGATCTAGCTAGTGGTGGGGGCACACAAATAGACAGCTCTCAGTAGCAAAAACCAAAGTAATACCTATAGAAGAGGGAAAGTGCATCTACGTTTTGGCATAGGGCAAAGGGGTCAAGTTTGAAAGTTAGCCTGGGACTCAGCTCTGTTAAGTAAGGATACATAGCTAGAACCACCCCAAATGTGAGAGCAAAACTCCGTACAAGGATAAATCAGTCCCTTGTATAAACAGACCAACTGTTCGGAAGAGAAGTTATGACATCTAAACAGAACATCCTGTTTCTTAGAAGCAGACATAGCTATTCCCATAATGTGGGGTTTCCAAGAAAGAGTTGATGTCACAGTAATACCAAGTATGTTGATTGAGTCACAAGGCAGAATTACAGAAACGTCAAAGGAGAGACAAGAGTTGTGAGGAGTTTTCAATAGAGAGATGAGTAGAAAATGGGTCTTAGAGACATCAAACTTAACTAGATTTTGTGCACCCCACTGAGATACCCTGTCCAAGTCTGAGTTTATTGGGGAAGCTGTGTCAAGACGAGATGCATATTAAGTGAGAGAAGAGTGAGCAGAATTGAAGGATGTGCATGAATGCAGTGTTGAGTCATCAGCGTAATAGTGCATTGGATTGTTTTTGGAGGAGAGGAAATCATTGAAAAAAAGGAGAAAAAGAGTATGGAACAGGACATAACCATGAGGGACACCACTGTTGATGGAGGAAAGGGGGGAGGCTGATCCATCAAAAACCACAGAGATAGATCGGCCTAAGAGGATGCTAGATATGAAGGAGTAAAGTGAGGAAGAAAAGCCAAAAGAGGGGAGCTTAGAGATGAGACCCAATGCCACACCCTATCAAAAGCCTTAAATATGTCAAGGGCAACTACACATGACTCCCCAAAATATTTCGGGACGATGACCAGACATTAGTAAGATAGGAAAGAACATCACAAGTGAATCTCACCTTACAGAAGCCATACTGGTGATCAGAGAGAAGACTGTGATTTTTGATGTGTTTAAGGATATGGGAGTTGAGAAGGGATTCAGAGACTTTGGGAATGGCAGATGCCTGTCAACAGGACGATAGTTAGAGGGGTTAGAATGGTTACCCTTCTTAGGGACGGGATGTGTCAAAGCATGTTTCCCAGGAGAAGAAAAAGCTTTGGTTTTTAAACAGAAACGGAACAGATGAGCAAGCACAGGTGCAAGTTCAGAGGCACACTCTTTCAGTACACGGGGTTGGATGCCATGAGGACCATAAGCTTTGCTTGTGTCCAGAGAAAGAAGCACTTCTCGGACAGTCCGAAAAGAGATTATGGGAAGAGGCATAGGATTAGTTAGAGGAGCATCAGGGAGTGAAGGAATGTTAGAGTCATCCAAGGTGGAGTTAGAGGAGAAACGGGAACTAAAGAGAGTTGCTTTGTCTACAGGAGACATAGCTATAGTACCATCAGAGCAGATAAGTGAAGGGAAGGTAGAGTGACAAAAGTTGTTAGAGGTGCCCTTAGCTAAAGACCAGAAAGACCTTTCAGTGGATGACGAGGAGAGGTTATCACACTTATTTTGAATAAAGGAACACTTTGCCTCATGGATAACAGGCTTGCAGTGATTATGTGCAGTAATAATAGCTGAATAGGAGCCAGATGTAGGAGAGTTTTTTCTAAGCCCAATATGCCTGATCCCTTGCCTGAATAGTCTCAGAGCAGGAATGGTTGAACCATGAATTGGATGAAGAGATCATCATGGATGAGGAAGGGATAAATGCCTCCATTCCTGCTCTTTGTTTGATGGGGACAGAAGCATCACCACATAAAAGACAGTAATTTACCCAAGGAAAGTCAAAAAATGAAGTTATATAAGTTATTCCAGTCAGCTTTGTTGAGGTGCCAATATTTATGCTTAGAAGGGGCTGCTGGAGGGGGAGGTGCATTTAGAATTGATACATCTTTGAGAGTGTGATCAGATAAACCAATTGTAGGCGAGATTGTGTATTTACAGCAGAATGGAGTACAGGTGAAAAACAAATCCAGAATATTGGAGAGTGGTCCCAACACTCAGGAATGTGGGTAGGGTGAGAGATGATTTACTCTAAATCATTGAGAACAGAACGTGAGGGCTTCAATCCCTCCACCATCCGTATGGGAGGAATTCAGCCTTTCCCTATGGTGAGCATTGAAATCCCTAAGGCAGAGGATCTTGGCTTGTGGGTAAGAGGATGTCACACTCTCATGGCAGGAGTTTAGATAGCTGAAGAAGGATATAAAATTCATAGAATTAGGAGAGCAATAGGCAAAAAAAGAGGAAAAGCGTGGAATAAGGAAGACAGACCTTGAGCCACATAACAGCATAGTTTAGGGACTCAAGGTCCTTGAGGCATATGACAGGTGTGTTTATGTTGGAATAAGCACAAACACCACCCATGAACCAGAATCATGAGTGGAGGTTATAGTTAGATATGAAAAAGGGACTAGTGAGAACATCATTAGAAAACTGTGTCTCAGAAGTAAGATACTAGGAGAGGTACTAGACAGATGGTGTTCAACTGAGGAGAGGTTACTAGAGAGACTGCAAATGTTGATATAGGAATAGAAAAAGAGGAAGGTTTAACAGAAAGGGAAAGGTCGTGGAAGGGGCCAGTACTACTACTGCCAGAGCCCTCCCTCTCATTGGCAGTAGAGTCAGGCTGAAACCTGGAGATTCTTAGCACCCCATGATACTGGGGATTAGTGGCCATAGATTAGATGGACTGTATCATGGTGATACTTTTAGTACTTGAGTGGACAGGAATTGGCAAAAGTACTTATGTGAAAAAGATTGATAATTATATGCAAGGTTGGAGTAGGTGTATGGTGCCTGTAGGAAGAAGATGGTAGGACTAGCCTGGTAGTCCTGTTTTGATAGGGCAGAAAGTAAGACCAGCAATCCTGACATGGAGAGTGTAAGATGGTTCTGGGCACTACTTTAACGCTCCTCAGTCAGGACAGTAGTACCACCCTGGGCGACAATTGTCAACAACCTACTACCTATTGGGTTGCTCGAAAGTTAGGGGATGGGATAATCCTTCAGTTAGCTGGGGTACTGGGAGGGGCTAATACACCACCACCTGAGCCTTCCCTCTTACTGGTGGCAGAGTCACATGGAGTGTAGTCAGAGGAGTATACCTTAAATTTGCAGGGGTCATGGGAGGGGCCATTACTCAACTACCTGAGCCCTTCCCTCTCGCTGGCAGTAGAGTCACACAGGGTAAATAGAAGAGATATGTGCTCTCTGTCCTGTAATAGTGTTATTTATTATACTTGATTGCTGTTTCCTGTGTCCGCGAGGTAGCACCAGAAAATAGATGAAGAAAGACCCATTCCCCCCACACCCACACATATATATATATACATGCATATATATATGCACAATACATACATATACATACCAACATAAACATATGTACATACAAATGCATATACACATATACACATGTACATATTCATACTTGCTTGCCCCCATCCAATCCTGATGCCACCCCGCCCCACAGGAAATAGCATCGCCACCCCCTGCACCAGTGAGGTAGTGCCAGGAGACAGACGGAACGGCCACATTCACTCACGCTCAGTCTCTAGCTGTCATGTATAATGCACTGAAACCACAGCTCCCTATCCACATCAAGGCCCCACAGACCTTTCCATGGTTTACCCCAGATGCTTCACATGCCCTGGTTCAGTCCATTGACAGCATGTCGACC